>PVIW01001441.1:182129-298979 GCA_004026585.1 Noctilio leporinus | reverse complement strand
CCTTCAGTGGTCAGGGGGAAAGAGGTTGGGGGGAGGGGGGAGGCAGAGGCAAGAAAGGGGAGCAGCTTAGACAAGAACCTAGTATGGGGGAACCATGGACATGGACAACAGGTGGGATTGACTTTGGGGGGAATGGGTGGGTGGGGAGGGGGGACGGAGAGGAGCAAAAAGGGGATGGATGTAAAACAACAACAATAAAATTTTAAAATTTAAAAAAAAATTAAACACACACACACACACAAAAAGATCAAGCAAAGTCTTTGAGGAACAAGACACTTGAAGGCCCCAAACCTCTGAGATAAGAGGATCCACCCATATGAATGTCCATCACTATTCAATTATTCAGATCTATCACACAAAGCAATGACTTCACTACTCACAAATGAAGTTGACATGTGAGTGAAACTCCAAGATGAAGTGAAGCCATTAGCTGTACCTACATTATCTTTGGGAAAAAAATCCTTATCTAGAATCCAAGTGCTAGGATTGTCTATTTCTGGGTAAGTCAATGGAAGCATGCTGCCTAAAAATGCCATTTACAGTGAATTTCTCCACAGATTCTTCCTCATACTAGCTGAGTTATAGCTCAAGTCTCCCGCATTAGCCCTTTGACCTTAGTCAGGTTACTTAGGCAGCCTCAGTTTACACATCTGTAAAATAAGGTTGATTGTACAACCTATGAAGTTTTCAAAGTTAAAGAGGTAATACGAACAACTATTTTTAACACAGTGCCTTGTACATAGTAAGTGCTCATTAAATGGTAGCTATTATTAATAGCACTATGCAGAAAAAAGTGATTCAGTGAGAACCTTGCATAAACAAGTCTCTCTGTTACCTCATTAGTGAGATATATGTAAACTTTGTGGGTTCTGGTGGGATGCAGTTTGAGCCTTGAAATACAAAATAACTTAATGCTAATAGGTGTAAACATTTCTCTATGTGTTAGAATTATCTTGCTCTTCTTTAAATGGTGCCTGCATTTATGTCATTAAAAACATGTTATTTTCTAAAGTTTCTTTTTCATGGCTGCCAAGGAAAGGGCACAAGAGAATTTTCAGGGGCCACATATCTGAGTCAAAGATAAATGGCATACTGGGGAGAACACTCCTAGTACAGCATTACGTGGTGCATAAAAACAGTTTGATTTGTTTTCTTCCTCATCTCACTTCGCATAGTTCGAGTTCCTCTAAAGGTCTGCCTATCTCCAAGTCTTTCTTCTTCTCTGTGTTCATGTGTACTCCCAATATCTCATCCCTCCCTTTCCCTCTCTGCCTCTCTTCCTTCCCCTTCTCCTTCCTTCCGTGTATGGAGCTGAGTGGCAAAGGCACCAAGTACTATTTACTTGTCTGTCTTCCTCAGCCCCAACAAATCTGATCATTTCATTATTGAAAGGCAATGCCCTTTGTTTACCTCTAAGGTAGATATTAACATTTTTATTGAAAACCTAAGTAACACTCTTAATCTATGAATTCTCTGTTGCTGGGGATGACAGAAGACACCCTTTTGCCAAGTGCAGCCATTTCAGGGGCTTTATTACATTTAAGAAGGAAAGGATCCAGGTTAAAATGAAGTTAACATATTTGCTGAAAGGCATGTTTCTACACACAAGAAAGCGTTTCTCTTTCTCAGGTATTCCATTGTTGAACTCCGTGATCTCACTCTACAGAATTGAGTGTTAAGGTGACCAACACACACACTGCGATGAAATTCCAGGCCTGAACTCTTAGGGCCTCGGAGCAACAGTTCTTGGGAATAAACCAGAAAGCCCCCATTCTGCACAGTATCCAAGCCAATGACTAGTATTCTCCTTCTTTAAGCTGGATCATATCTGAGACCAGGAATGAGCAAGGAAACCACATTCTAGGTTCATTATCAAAGTCAAGAGATACAACCTTAGGGTATTTTATAGCTTTTGGAAGCAAATAAAAATCCTTCCTGTGTGCCTCCTGCCTTTAATAAGTCTCCACAGACTCCTCTCAGAGGCCTCCCTGCTCTATTGTTTTAAAATAAATAGCATTAAGAACACTCTCAGTATCATCACTAATTTAAGGGGAGTCAGGTTTGATAAAATGACTCTGGATATCCAGAGACCACTGTCTCTCAGGCCTGTTTCAGGGACTTCCATTTCGTACCAACTAAGGTAACCTAAAACATCTTAAGAAACTTTTTCCATTCTTCTCATTAGCTTCCCTAGTCTAGGAAAACCATTAAAGTGGATTTCAGGGGACCTGGCTCTAATGTTGCCAGGTCACACTGTCTTGCTTTGAACTTTCCTCTTCTGAAACTCAGGGTTCTCAATAGAGACATGTTGTATGTAAAAATACCCAACCAGTTGAGTGCTATGACAGTCAAATAAGATAATGTTTAAGAAAGCTTCTGATAAAATGTAAATACTCTCTGAATGGGGTTGGGGTGACCCCATAGAGCAATACTGGATTTTTCAATTCTTACCCCAAAGCCCTATTCGGGACCCATAAAGCATTTCATAGTCAGGAGATCAGCTCAGACACTCCCCAGCATAACCACACCAGGCATACCTATGCACCCCAGAAACACTCTCAGAGGTTTGGGAGCCCACCAAACAGATGGGAGGACCAGTGCCTGGTAGAGTTCTTGGCAAACACCTATTCAGGAGGTGACTCATTCCAGCGGTTCAAGAGGAATTTATGCAGAGAAAGAAGGTAGGCTCACGACCAGAAGAGTCTATCTGTCCCTTATCTTTCCGCTATTCCTGTCAACCATTGTAGCCCTCCATCCTGGTCTTTGAAGTTATTAAGACAAAACTTTCCAGTTAATACCTCTTAAATTTAGGGTCTTTAACTAAACTGGATGAGTGTACATTCGATTTTTCTGTAAGATGAAGAGCTTACTCTGAAAATAAATACAAGCTAGAAGATGTGAATCCAGGAAAGAGAAAGTTAAACTCTTTGTAAGGGAAGTCTACCAGATGTGCAGAGACAGAGGCATCAATATCAAAGTTAATGCTTTAATTTGGGTGCTCAATTCTGGAATGAGACCTAATGGAAGGGTAACCATTGAAAGGAGACTGTTTCCCTGGCAGCCCAGGGCAAGCGTGGTTGGTTAACAGGTTTACTGGCTAGAAAACATCTCAGAGGAGCTTTTGTCTATCTTTCTGGTTCCTTTCATCAACCCTCAAAGTAACCTTCTAACTCGGATGGTCCCCAGGACTCACACTAATTACATGCGAAACTGTGTTTCATCTTCCCTATCCCATGACTTACCATCCTCACCCCTACAAACTCTATAAAGTTTTTCACCTCAATGCAAGGAACAAACTTGCCAAATGAAAAATGATAATAAAAATAAAATTTGATGAGCTTCTTTCCTAACTAACCTCATGTCCTCAAAAGGAGTCAGTCAGTGGATCTTGTTAATTTGACCTTTAAAATGAATCTTGATTTTACATCCACTTCTTCAATCACTCTGGGACTATTTTAGTTAAGACTATAATCATTCCTCGCTTTGTTTACTTGAATCTAACCTACCATGGTGTATAAATAGCATTATTATTGTTTGGATCACTGAGAAAGAAAATAAAAATTTCCAGTTGATCCAAGACATGCCACTAATGGTAAAATGAGTTCAGACTTCAGATATAATAAAATGTGAAAAAAGTATGTCTTAAAATTAAGGAAATACAATAATTGTCTACCTCCTGTATTTCTCCCTACATCTATCTATTCCAGGCCTCCTTCATTGTTTCACATTCAATCTAGAATGTTCTTTCAATAATAGTTTCTTGCTTGAGACAGTTCAAATTAATCATAATATATTCAAGATAAACCTCAACAATATTACTACAACATGCAAGGCCCTGCCAATTTCCCCAGCTTTTGATACTCTTATTCTCTCTCTCTAAGTTTCAGGCATGCAGAGCTACTTCTAAATACCACAAACAAACCAAACAAAACTCTGTTCAAACTTCATATTTTTTTTGAAAATATGCATATTCACCCCTCTTCTGCAATGACTTTCTCAACCTTCTAATCCCTACTCAACCTTCAGGTCTTAGCTAGCATAAATGTCATTTCCTCCAGAAGCTTCTCCTGACTTCCAGAGCAAATCTAGGTTTCTTCTTAGTGTTCCCTTAATACTTTGTGCTTAACATCACCACTCTCTGAAACTTGTCTCTTTGTGTTTCCCTCTTTATCTACCTCTTTCCTTCAAGACCAGAGAGTCCTTGAGATCAGAGGTTGTGCTTTGTACACTATCACATTCCAATGGCTTCACATGGTACCTGATACCTCAATATTTATTTAAAAATAACACCACCTGAGGAACCATGTTTCTCATCAGTGCATCAAACACATGGTGAATCACAATTGCATGTCCACCTAAAATTAGAGGCTCTCGTGTCTTTAGGGAGACCAGCCTCAATTTGGAAAGGAAAAAAAAATTATCATACTTAGAGAGCAAGGTTGAAAACAAAATAATTAGGAATGGAGGAATACAGGACAGGTCTAGACAATGCCTAGGTGTGGCAGATTATGTTTATTGTTGGTACTCAGAAGAAAGAGACCACTGAAAGCTGAAGAATAGAAGAATTCATCAAAATTAATCTTGAGCAATCTCCAAAGCATAGAATTTAAAGTGGTAAATTTAGGAGAACTACCTGTGGGCTACTGAAAAGAGGCCCATCTGCTATTTCATTGTTTATACTCTATTGATGGATAAAATAATATTTTTCAGAAGGATTAGAATTATAATTTTTTGAAAATGGATTAGCTGAATTAATTTGAAATCTATTCTTAAGTTCTCAAATAGATTCATTTTTCCCTCTCCTCATCCTAAGATAGACTTCCCTTTTCTTCCTGCGTCAAGTTGTTATTCATCTTAGAGAAAAATATACATGAATGTTGAGGAAGTCTATGGAAAATTATTCTAAAACTGGAAAGTTTTATAAACACTGAACAGAGCTGTACATGAGGGCAGCATTTGTCTGTTTCAGCCAATGTTAACAACTCATCAATTTCTCAGGCTAAAAGTCACAATGACCTGCAGTTGAAGAGGGGTCACTCAGCTCCACTTAGTCAAAATGGCAAAGATGTCCCTGGTGATACAATATTCAAATGTTTGGCCATGGTGTTTGCTGGGGTGATGGCTTATGGGTCTAATTGGAACTGCAATTTTCCCCAAAGCAGTTTTAAAGGCTGCTCCCATCACTGTCTCCAGTCCTTTCTGAAAGTTTTTAAATTTTGATACTATGCATAATTCAGTTAAATGATATGGAATTCTGCTTTTATATTGCTTTGTCAAGCTCATCAATTAGTAGAAAATAGTTACAATAAAGTTAGAATTGGAAGGTGGCCTACCACCCTACTTTAGCCTAAGACAGCAAGTTAGGTGGAAGACAAAGTCCAGAAAAAAGTACTGTAGGAATAATCAGCACCTGAGCCCTGCCTGGCTGGTGGCTCAGTGAATAGGCACCAGCCTGCAAACCCAAAGGTCACTGGTTCGATTCCCAATCAGGGCACATAACCAGGTTGCAAGCCAGGTCTCCAGCCAGGTCCGTAGCTGGAGGCAGGTGAAAGGCAACCATACATTGATGCATTGATGCTCTCCTTTTCTTCCTCCCTCCCTGCCCTTCTCTCTGAAAAGAATGAATAAAACTCTTAAAAAAAGATTTTAAAAAATAATTAGCACCTGAAACCCATATAATTTTATTTGGGTTTCCAATGTGACCCCAATAAATTCAATGAAAAAAATGAACTATTGCTAAATATAATGGCACGAATAAAAAAAAGCTAAACACAAAAAGAAAACAAAGGAATAATCAGATTTCATAGAGGTTATGAAAGACATAGGGTTCCTCTTTTTTGTTATGGTGGCTAAAACTGCATCTTTATGCATACCCCTGTTATATATCACTTATGCGAGCATCTATTTTTAACAGAAATTTCATTCCTATGATCCTTACTATGAACCTCATCATTATCAATGTCTATCAATCTTTCAATATTCTTAATTTCATGCATTCTATTTTTTGATAACTTTATTTTTTTTTACTTGATTTCTTCTAGAAGCTCAGATTCAAAATTCTCATTCTACCATCTAGACAGCCAATCTATTGACTATCCACCTTTACTTGGTCTCTTTGATATATTAACTCCTTCCTTTACTCGAATTGAATTCCATGATTAATCATTATAATCATTTCTATACATACACAGCCTAAGAAATCTTTTTACCTTTCTTTTAAAACAGGTATGTCGGTAACAAATTCCTTTCAACTTTTGTCTGTCTGAATGTTAGGTAGTATCGGTAGTAAACTAAGGCAGGGAGGAGGAGGGAGACACGTCTCACCCATTGACTCAGCAGTCCTGAGCCTGGTTGGGTAAGATTGCCGGGCGTCCGGAACATCACAAGCAAAGCTAGCACAGGAGGAAGGGAGTTCTTGAAACTCTGCGTATTGGGAAAGGGAGTCTCTGTAGCAATTTCTGGGGAAAAAAGGAAGGAAGGAAGGGAAGAAGGAAGAAAGAAAAGCCTTTATACCAGCTGAGAAAGCTGTACATTAATCCTAAGGTCTAGAAGTGGGGACCCAAAGGGGTACATAGAAGCTGACTGTAGTATATAACCCTGGAACCCCAGTGGTTGGTGCTCTCAGATTAGCTGAGTGCTTACTTGTAGCCAGGTGCTCAAGTGTATAGAACAAACTTACTAACAACTTTCATTCCTCTATATGTGAGGTATTCAGACCATCCAGGTGCCTGCTTGAACCTTTGTGTTCATATGTGTTTTATAAATAAACACTTGCTATCTCATTTCCATTCTATGTGTTGTCTCTCACCTGAATTCTTCTCTTCTGAGCAAGACAAGAACCAAGGAGAGGCAGGCAGCCTCCTAACTCAGGTCTCCCTGGTAACACGAAGATGTCTTTATTTCACCTTTATTTCTCAAGGATCTTTGTTGCTGGATATAGAATTAAAGATTGAATAATATTTATTTTTAAACTTTAAAGATGTTTCTTCTAGTATCCTATGGCTTACAATATTTCTGATGTGAAGTCTACAGAAATTTATCATTTTTCTATATATAAAGTGGGTTTTTCTTCTTTCATATCCTTTAAGGATTTTACCTTCACCATTTATGTTTACCAAATTCATTTTGGTATACTTTAGTATGATTCTCTTTGTGTTAGTCTTCTTGTAGTTTACTGAGCCTTCTGAGTCTGTCAATTTCTAATTTTCATCAAATTTGGATAATTTAAATATTATTCAAATATTTTAATGCTCCTCTCTCTTCTCTCCTGTAATTCCATCAATTCATATTTTAGCCTGCTTTATATTGTCCCCCAAATCTTGGGGCCCTATTCACTTTTTTAAGGCATTTTGTCCTCTGGGTAAAATATAATATATATTTAGATATTACATAACATAGGTTGAGTAATATATAATATTTATACTTCAGATATATTGAATAATATATAATTTTTATACTTTGGATATACATAATATATATTCCTGTGTCATCAGGTTCAACGACCTTACTTTTTTCCTGAGGGTTCACATCTTTTAATGTCATCAGTGGATTTGTCATTTATGATATTGTATTTTTCAGATGTACAATTTTCATTTGGGTTCTTTTCCATTTCTTTTTCATTATGTTCACATTTTCCTTTAAAGCCTATCTATCTTTTAAAATCTTAGCATCCTAATTTTACATCTGTATTATTTCTGTGTCTTCCTGAAGTAGCTAATGTTTTTCTCCTGGTAATAGGTCACATTTTTTGTTGTGTTACATTTATTATATTTTTAATTATATGCTGGACATTTTGAATTTTATGTTGTTGAGTACCAGATTTTGTTTACTTTCTTAAGAATTGCTGAAGGTTTTTCTGTCAGGTAGTTTAGTTATTTGTGAATCAGCTTATTTTGAGGGATTTTGTTTTGTTTTGTTTTGTTTTGTTTTTTAAATAAAGTTAGGATGGGTCTAGCTTAGGCATACCACCAAGACAAAAGCCTTCTAGCATCTCCAACGAACGTCCTGAATGTTCATTGAGGAATCTATTCTAGCTGATTGGAACCCAAATGTCTTCCAGTATGGCATAAACTATGAGAATTGCATCAGCTGAAAGCTTCCCATTTGTCCTTTTTCCTAGCATCCTTGGTGGTTGGGTAATCAATAACAAAACTAAAATGATTGCTAAATAAATTTTCATGGCGTTTCACTGCTATTTTCCATACAAATGCCAGCTACCTCAGCCTCCCTCAACTCCTCTTTTTCTCTTCAACTCGGTGAAACTACTAGATTCCAGTTGGGTCCCCTCCCTCTACTGTAGTCCAAAAATGCCTCCAGACAGAAAGCTAAGGAAAATATAAGGTTTACCTCATTTGTTTATTCTCTCTCAGGGATCACAGACCCACATTGCCTGCTGTCCAGTTTACAAGGAGTTCTTTTATATATTTCTTCTTGTTTCCATGTTTGTATGTATGTGTTTGAAGTCTGGCCCCAGTTATTCTAACATGTGCTGAAGCAAAAATTCTATGTTCCCTTTTAAAGCAGGTGCTTAGATTAGTGCCACAATTCAAAAGCTGAATATCCTCATCCCTGGTTAAATGTTCAAAAGGCAACATGAAGTTGGAGTTGGAAAAGGCAAGGTTTGGATCTTGGTGCCATTATTTATAAGTTGTGTGATCTTGAACAAGACCCTTGGCCTCCCTGTGCTTGTTTCATCTTCTGTATAATAATAGCAATGATAACTACCACGATGAGGGTCTCTGTAAGCTTAGATGAAACGATACACATGAAGAGCTTCTAGATAGTGCTCATCTCTGTAAACTCTTTCCCCTAGTGCCAGCCGCACTGAACTTAACCTGCCGCACATAATTAGGTACTACCAGGCATATCCTGTATTGCTTTCTAAATACTCTGCTTTAATGTTTGTTCCCAATTATATTAATTTTCTCTCTCCAACTTCAGGTTGGTCTCCCTAAACACACAACTACAGCATCTGGCTTTAGCTGGGCGCATGATTATAACTCACAATGTATTTTATGCATTGATGAGAAACTTGTAATAGAGATTTCATACTTGATTCAGGTCATGGAGAGTTAACTGACTGAATTCTTATAAGAAAATCCTCTCTGCCTGGTAACCTCTCTCATTCATTCCTCAGGTGTTGTCAATTTTAAATAAATATTTAGGTATATGGCACACTTGGGACGTGAAGTGTACAAAACACAACCCCTTATTCCAAGGACTCTCTGGTCTGGAGGAAAAGACAAACAGATACAAAGGCGGTTTACATAGAGTGTGGTGACATTCATCTCGGGGTGTTTGGGGTCACAGAAGAGAAACCTAGACCTGTTCTGGAAGTCAGGAGAAGCTTCTGGAGGAAATGACATTTGTACTAGCTGAGACCTGAAAGTTGAGTAAGGGTTAGAAAGCTAAGAAGGTCATTGAAGCAGAGGGAAAAGTATGTACAGAAACATGAAGTTTGGACAGAATTTTGTGTTTGTTTATTTGCAGTATTTGGAAGTAGCTCTGCATGGCTGAAACTTAGAATAAGAGTATCAAGAGCTGGAGAAATTGGCAGGGTCTTGTGTGTTGTAATAATGCTGTATTTTTATCTTGACTGTATAGAGAATAATTTTAAGTGTCTTAAGCAATGAATACAAAAATAGAGTCCTACAAATACAGGCATCTTTGTCTTGATGTATATCAGGTAGTTAGAATAGTGTCTGACACAAGAGCATGTTGAAAAAAGAAGAGCTGAATGAATAAATATACTTGTGCCTCAGCCTCAAATATGGAGCCTTCCCTTGTCATTCATTGCCAAGATGCAGGCCATGTTATGCCTCTAGCATGCCCTCTCTATTTGCCACCATTTGACTCACACCAATCCACTCAAAGCATTTTCTTATCTGCTTTTGCTGAAAACATGTACTTTTACCTTGGAAAAATCAAACATTAAATTGGCATTTTTAATATTAGGAATACTTTCATTATTAATCATAGGAAGAAATATATTGTCTTAATTACCTATGAAATTCAGGCTACTGTAGAGCCATCTGCAGACTGGCCAAAGTAAAACCAAGTAAGAAATTCTTAACAGAGTTCCTTAATATGGGTTCTTAAGGATATAAGAATGGATTTTTTTAAGAATGTCAGTACCCTACTTTTGTTGTGTATAATTTCTTATCACCTGTCACTATAAAATGCACATTGTTCTGTGCAGAGTGAGTTATCTAAGGGGAGGCATTATTCCTTCTCACCCTTCTTCACTAATTCTTCATTTTAACGCAGAGCACATTACAGATGTTGGGTGTCCATTTGTGGAGCGAAAGTAAAACCATGAAAGCTTGCTTGTTGAAAACCCTCTCTGAGAGGACAGTCTCATTCAGGATTCAGGAAACTCACATAAAAGAAAAATAATATAAAACAGCAAGGCCTGGAAATATGGAGACTTTACCCAGAGCACTAAAAACACAGTTGGACCTCAGAAGCAGCACATTTTTGAAAGAAAGGTGAACTATCAGAGATGGGTTTTCTGCTTGTGTATACCCTGATTATTCTAGGTAGGAAAAAGAATATATTTGACATACAGAGTTAAGGAAAAAAGGGAAAAAGAAACATCTAAAAATATGTTATACTTTTCCCATTTCTTATCTAAATGCAGTTTCCTAAAATTTGTTAAGCAAAACAATGAAAGTGGTAAGTGAAACAAATGCTGAGTTGGTTATTATTTAGCTATAACCATTTGTTATAAATATGTTTACTATTCTTTTGAAAGAAAAGTATTTTTAACCCCATATTTCTTTCTTTGTTTTACCATGAAATCTTTGGAGAGTGACATCTAGAGAAAGCTTTGGACTGGCATTCAAAAGACTTTAATTCTAAGCCCATTTCTGCCTTTTAATAGCTATATGATTTGGGGTAAGTTTTGGTTTCTTATCTATAGGATGAGAGTCTGTTTCTAGATAATGACTGAGTTCTTTTCAGGAACTAAATTCAATGACAACCATTCTGGAGGTCCACAGTTTACAACTATAAAGAAAGTACAAATAGAATGTTTTTAAAAAGTCAAGCTGCAGGTGAAAGGCATTTTGATTCCCAACGGGACTTCTGTTCCTTCTCCACGTAATCAAAAGTGAAAGCAGCCTGGGGGATGGAAAACAACAATGCATCATCATCACTGTGATTAAATAGAGAAAGCCCCAGAGCTGGCTGGCTGCTGCGTGAATCACAAATTAAAACTTTGTTGTGGACATTTTTGTTCCAAGAATAGTTTTTCCCAGAAGATCTAGCAATTATTGATCATTTCATGTAGGAAAAAAGAGACATGTCTGTTGTAGTTAATATTAGTTCTATCAGTCCGTTCTTGGCTGCCCACAAGAAAAGTAAATCCAGCTATCTAAGCAAAAAGGTAGAAAGGACATTGGGGGTGCCATTGCAGGGAAGGCAGAAACCTGAAGAGGTCTGGATGTTGTGTAGCGTGAGCCACAGAGACTTTACACCCTACAACAGGGAAACCTGGTCCTTGAGCCCCTCCTGTGAGCAGTCTGACCCCAAAACATTCCTTCCACCTTGTATCCCTCACAGAAAAGCATCATCTACTCCTGGCTGAACAGGGATTTAGGCCCTCAGGTTAAAGACCATAGGAGGAATCTGTGCTTGTTTCATCTTCTGTATAATCACAGTAACAGTAACTACCACACTGAGGGTCTCTGTAAGCCTACATGAAACAATAGTAGGAATCTGACTTTGGGGAATATCCACTCTTCTTGGACGATACACAATAGAAAAGACCCACAAAATGAACATGTAGGCCTAATAGATGTGTGTCGGGGAGGATAGGGTAGGGAAGGAAGGTTCTATACCTTGTTCAGAATATTAATAGAAGAAAGCAAGTTATGTACCTACTTTTTGTTTAATGGGTTAGATGGGAAGTAATAATCTCAGAATTAAAAGCAGTCATAAATATTTTAATATGACTTGTGGATTTTTGTTTTAATTCATAAAAATACATAAATAAAATTTAGTAAAAATTTAATATTACTTAAATATAGAGCAAAAATGTTAACCATCCCTTTACATCCCCCAATTTAGCTCCTTTTCCCAAAGGTAACCACCAGCATTCATTTGTTCAATTTTCTGAAAAATTTTTAATCCATTCTTTTCATTTAAAATATATACATATTGGTCATTCCAGATAAATCCATATAAATCTACCTCATTCTTTTTAGCTGTTGCCTGCATTCCATTGTCTGTTATATACCATATTCAACTATTCCTGTATTAGTAGATATTTAAATTGATTTCAAACTCTTGTTGCAAATGTAACACACCAAACAGTTAGTTTAAAGCATGGCAGAATGTGTGCGTGTGCGGGGCTGTGTTCCTTGTTCTTAAAATGAAACGTTTTATGGGACAGGAGTTTTATTAACAGTGCATTTGTCTTAATGGTAGTTTCTTTTTAGTTACCTTTTACAGAAACAGGAGGGGGGAAAAATCTTACTTTGAAATTTAAGATGGAACCAGTTAAGGATGATTTTCGCTGTAAGTAACAGATACAACAACAAATTTTAAAAAGTGGATAAAATATTGAGCAAGCTCCTTGCCTCCTGAGAAATTCAGAGGTAGAAGGCATCAGGGACAGAGCAATAAGGACAGGGACTCCTATGTTTCCCATTGTCCCCTTCTGGCTTCTCAGCATGGTGACTTTGTCCTTTGTTCACTCTGGGAGCCAGATGGCTGCAGCAATTCTATGGTTTTCACATTTATACAACAATCAAATCCGGGAAAAGTCCCAAGGCACTGTTTGAGATCCCTTTCTTCACATTAAGGAACTGTTTCCCAAAAGCCCTCCAATGAACTTCCACTTGTTTCTAATTAGCCAGGATGTTGTCACACGCACACACTCACACCGATAGCTGACAAGGGGAATAGGATGATCACAACTGTCTTCATCTAGAAAACATGCCCTGCCCCCACCCCTCGAAGCTGAAAAAGAGCTTGTGCAACGTGGCCATCCAGGGAGGAGACTATTCTACATGCAGACAATGTCCACAGCACCAACAGACCACAAAATTTTGCTAAGGAAAGTTCATGATGCATGCAAGTGAAGGTCATGATGAAGCAAAAACTCCCAGAATATCATTAATATGCCAAGTAATTAATGTGTTCTGTCCTGAATATCAAAGTTGCAAAGTGATAGGAAAGGGATATTCCTATAATCAAGTCAGGGATGATCCAGAGGGAAATGGAAGCTCAGACAACCGCTACAGACAAAGGAAAAGATAAAAAGTCTCCAGCTTAGCCCTGTGCCACCCTTTCCCATTCTCTCTTTGTTTCCCCTACCCAACAAACAACACTTCTCAGATGGAATTTTGGAGGATTAAATAGCTGAGATAACAGCTCAGCCTAAGGAAAATATTCACCTAAATATCTGTAACGATGTATGTAGGCACACACGTATGCATACATGTATGCTCATGTGTGTGTGCTTTTTACATTACAAATAAAACATTTAGAAAGGAAAGATAAGCAAAAGGGAAGAATTTTCACTCATCCGAAACACTCCAGAAATAGCCACTGTCAACACAGGCTTATAGCATTTTATAGTTAAAAACACATTTTTGCTCTGGCTGGGTGGCTCAGCTGGTTGGAGCATTGCCCCATACGCCAAAGGCTTGTGGGTTTGGCTCCCTCTCTGGGAATATACCTAGGCTGTAGGGTCAGCATGTATAGGGGAGGCAACCATTTGATATTTCTCTATCACACTGATGTCTCTCTGTCTTGCCCCCCCGCACCCCCCTGCCCCTCTCTCTAAAAACCAATAAAAATATATTCTCAGTGAGGGTTAAAAAAATTTTTTTGCACATTGTTTGTTTATTCCATCAAAGAAAGTTAATTTAAAACACAGACTCTTACATTGCCACAGACTCAATTTTCAATGTCATTTCTAAAGTTTGGCATTACAATTCCTTCTTTTTCAAAAATTCTGTGTTTTACCACAATGCAATGGAGGCAATCAAGCAAAATAAACAGAAATACAAACAGTTCCTCTGTAAATAGCATTGCTGGCACCAGGACACTTAACACTGTGCTGAAACTTATTATGAAATACATGATAATGTAAGTTCTGACTCATGGAATTTTATCACCCAATCTGGAAGGATCAGCTTCTTCCCTAAAGCAGCTACATCTCCCACCCAGATGTTCTGTTGTCATTCTTGCTTCCTGGGCCACTTTAGTACTGACTGGCACATCCCCCCAACCCCCTTTTTGTGCCAATCCACTACCAACCCAGCAAAAATGTCAACATCAGGCAGGAATGATACCCAACAGGGCTTCTTGAAAGTGGAAATGAGAGTCTACATTAATTTAGAAAATCCAGGACTGCATGTGAACATTTTCTGCAATAAGTTCTCTTCCTGATTAAGTCAATGACTAAACCAGTACTCACAGCCCTATTATCCAGTCCATTTGCTTTGATTGCTTCCTCTGGTTTGAAGCAAGCATGTATTTGTTCCTTCACTTGCAGGGTCTAAAAACTAAAGCGGTACATTTAGATCAAGGCAAGTAATGCTTAGTCCATCTTGAAACACAGGAGAAGACAATTCTTTGTGTTCAGTTGGGTGGCCCTGAGCAGCACTTGCTAACGGGGTTGTGAAGAGATAACAGACTATGCTGCTGATGAGGCTAATGGCCCAGTTACAACATAGACGTGTTGCCACTGTACACATTCTGTTAACTGCTGACATCTGTTCATAGACCATGTTCTTGCCAAAGCTGTAAATACTATGAGGGTATTTACAATATAATAAGAATATATAAACATGGTACTCTGAAGTCAAATTTTTTTATCTGCATTCAAACACAACCTCATGGATTATTTTGGAATTCAAAATAAAAGAGATTGGGGATGGGGACAGAGTTAAGAAAACTTGCTTTATTGAAGCGACCAAAAGATATTTAGTTTCCAGCCCCAGCTGGTGTGGCTCAGTGGACTGAGCACTGACTGGCCTGCAAACTGAAAGGTCGCCGGTTCGATTCCCAGTCAGGGCACATGCCTGGGTTGTGGGCCAGCTCCCCAGCTGAGGGTGTGTGAGAGGCAACTAATCAATATTTCTCTCACATATCACGGTTTTGCTCCCTTTCTTTCTCCCTTCCTTTCCCTCTTTCTAAAAATAAATAAAAATAAAGTCTAAAAAAAAGATATTTACTTTCTATAATACTCTATTGCCATAGTCTTAAGGCTAGTAAGTGTCAATAAAGGCTAGTGTTGTTGAAGAGAGGCTTTGAAAATATAAGGTGTATTTAAAATATAGAGTGTAATTACATACTCACACACACACACACACACACATACACACACATACACACTGACCTTAGCATCAGATTTGATGTGTGGTGTTACGGGGTTGTCTGTAATTTGTGCCACACAGCAAGACAGATTTTTAAATGTCAGCAACCAAATGCAAGATGGCCTATTCTTCAACGTCAGCATGCCTTCTGGAACCTGAATTTAAATTGTGTATTATTCTTCTGTGGTTCAACAACCTGATTATTTTTAGATAGAAATTTAAAGTTAAATGGCACCTGAGTATATTTAAAGTGGCCTGCAGCTGCAGTCAACTATCACAGACAGCATTCTGGCATTTGCTTGGGGGCAATATAATTTTCAAAGGGCAAGAGTCAGCAATAGCAGGTCGCTAAAAATGGCTGCAGGATGTCATCGATTCTTGGAAGCTTCGACTGGTATCTTGACACCCTGGAAGTTTTCCCAGACTACTTGATGAAAGCTGATAAACTTTAATTTATGCCCTGCCCATATGTATTTCCTTTATAATCATGGAAAATGAAAGCTAGGACCACACTTCAGGTTTAATTTTGCTGGGGGCAGACTAACATCTAATCCATTCAGACAGTCATCCAACAAATATTCATTGAGAATTTACTATGTATCAGCATTGTATTAGATGCTACAGATACAATGGTGAAAGGAAACAAATATCCCCTTGTCTTTGTGAAGCATAAGGCTTAATGTCAGGATTAATACTAATCAAATAATCATACAAATAATATAAAACTGCCATTATGATAAACACTGCCAATGAAAAGTCTATGGTATTATTAAGGCAGACAAGAGGGAAATTGGGCAGAATGATGGAGGTATGGAGGGTGGGGCTTCTCTGGAGAAGAGACCATTGAGATCAAGTCTGAAAAACGAGTAGAAATTAAAAAGTGAAAGGAGAGGGGTTCATTCTTATGTGCAAAGGCCCTGATGCAGAAGGAGCACACCCTTCTGAGGGAGCTGGCAGGTAACTGTGGCTGAAGCACAGAACAGGCTGTTTTAAGATGAGCTTGAAGAGGTAGGAAGAGGCCCATCACAGAGTTTTACACCAAATTAAGAGCTGGCATTCTCTGGCACGTCGACAAGATTAGGGAAAATATTCTTTAAAAAGAAGTAATGGCCCTGACTGGTGGTACAATAGATAAGGAACTGGCCTGAGAACCCAGAGGTCCATGGTTCGGTTCCCAGCCAGGGCACATAACCAAGCTGCAAGCCAGGTCTCCAGCCAGGTCTGTATGTAGCTGGAAGCAGGTGAAAGGCAACCATACATTGATGCTTCTCTCGCTCTCTGCCTTTCTCCCTACCCCTCTCTAAAAATAATAAATAAAATCTTTTAAAAAAAATACAAACTTAAAAAAGAAAGAAGTAATGGAAGCTTATAAAATAAATTAAAGTCAATACATTGATTTGCTAATATTGTGTGCAAAGAACTAAGCTAGAGTCTGAGGAAATGCCAGAAGCATATAGCAGTCTGTGGGTTTAATACATAAGCAGTCCAGATAATTAACAGGGGAATGTGGCCCATGCTGTGTGAGAACATCTTCAAATATTATAAAGATTTCCAGGAGCAAAGACATTATACAGGATGATAAGAGGGTCTGGGGAAAAACTTAATGGAAAAAGGCTGAAGGAATTTCTTCTGCCTTCAGCCCATAGAATTTCTGCAAGTAGAAATGGAGGGTGTGGGGTTGGGGCTATTGGCAGAAGTATCAATGGAAGCAAAAACCAAAGACCAAAAGTGGATCATGTTGGTCATCTTCAGGGAAAATGGTAGACACGCCAGTTAACTTGTGATACACATCCTGTGTCGAGATGGTGCAACACACCGATGTCTTAGTTTATATAATGCTCTACACTTCTGTTAAATTCTTTAACTTCAATAAACATCCAAATAATATTTACTACGACAGAGGTAAGAAATCTTTAGTAATTATTTCCATTTCACTGACTCTAAAGAGGATAAATAATTTTTCCCAGAATAAGTGATTGACCCAGGATTAAAACACAGATCACAAGTGAACTTTCACCAACTCTAAATTTCAGTCATCCAGGATCCATTTTTATGATTTTACCATATTTGCACATCACTTTACTGTCACATACTTAAATGTTTCTCTTTTACTCAACTACTTTTGTTCCTGAAGAATAAAAATTAAAAGGTGCCCTGGCCAGTGTGGCTCCATGGGTTGGAGCATTGTCCCATAAGTGATCCCTGGTCAAGACACATACATAGGTTGTGGGTTTGATTCCCCGTCAAGGTGTGTATGAGAGGCAACCAATGGATGTTTGGATGTTTCTCTCTCTCTCCCCCCTTCCTTCTCAAGGAAAAAAAAAAAAAAAATGCTAAGCATGTCCTTGGGTGAAAGTAAAAAAATAAAATTAAAAGGAAATTTTATATCATTCTCATAAATGGAAAACCAGTATCACTAGCCATGGATGAAAGGTAACCATAGACACAAAGACTTTTTAAAACAAAACAACTATAGCTACTATTATCTTTAGAAAAACCTGAGACATGAATATTTCTTAGTTAAAAAGAGAAATTAGCAAGTATTATAAAGGTTTTCTAAAACATGTTAGTAAGGATATGAAGAAATGGAAACAGTCAAATACTCCTGGTGGTCAGAATATATATTTTAACACCACTTTGGAGACCATATATATAATTTTTATTTAATCATATACCTTATTTTTAACAAAGAAAGTCTACTTTGAGATATATGCCCTAGAACAGGAGCCAATGGACCCCCCCACCCCCAAAGAGCAGGATACCAAATATTTTCAATTTTGCAGGCCGTACAGTCTCTGGAGCAACTACCCATCTCTGCTGTGATAGAGTAAAAATAGCCATAAATAATTAGTAAGCAGCCCTGGCTGGTAGCACAGTGGATAAGGCACTGGCCTGCAAACCCAAAAGTTGCTGGTTCAATTCCCCAGCCAGGGCACATAACCAGGTTGCAAGCCAGGTCTCCAGCCAGGTCTGTGGCTGGACGCAGGTGAAAGGCAACCATATATTGATGTTCCTTTCCCTCTCTGCCCCTTTCCCTTCTTCTCTCCCTGGAAATAATAAATAAAATCTTTAAAAATAAAAAATAATTAATAAGCAAATGAACATGATTGAACTCCAACAAAACTTTATTTTTAGATATTAAAATTTGAGTTTCATACAATTTTTCATATCATGAAATATTATCTTTATTTTTCTTAACTTTTTTAATATGTAAAAAGCCTTTCTTGGCTCACTGCCTATACAAATCAGGTGGCACTCTGGATTTGGATATCTGGGCTGTATTTTACTGACTGCCCTAGGGAAACTCACCTTCATGTGTATAAGGAGAAATGGTCAAATAAGGTATGTTTATAGCAGGGAGAATTTGAACGGCAGTCTCAGTCTAGCGTCCCAAGAACAGATCCTGAAGTAAAGACCTGAGCACACATAAGAAAAAGAAAGACAGAAAGCCTAAGAGTTCATGATCAACGAATTGCCACCATGGACAATTGAGGCAAATGCTGGTGCAGAACACACTTCAGAGTGCTCTCATGAGAGGTATGAAGAGACCAAATTCCTGACTCATTGAGTAAAGGCTGCTTTAGACTCTCACGCATTCCCCTACTTACCCTGCATGTGGACCAACTATGCCTCAAGTGTGCCCTGATCGTGCCAGAATAAGAACCCTCCAGCAGAGTCTCATGAGAAGCAAAACTACCAAGGGTATAAGGGCAAAACTACAGTGTCTGCTAAGTAACACAAATGTATAAACATGAACCTGAAAATGGATATTGTTACTTGCTCATACAAAGAAATATTATACAACAGTTCCAATGAATGCTGTAGATCTATATTAGTAAAAATGGATGCATGTCAGTATATGGTACTGAGAAAAATAAAATTTGTATCATACTATGCAACATTTATATTAAACTTATAAGAATGAAAAACTATAGCAAATTCCGAAAAAGGGCTTGTATTTGGAGAACAGCAAAAGGAAGGAAAGTTACACACAGGACCTCAGCTTTATCTCAAGTGTCTTGTTTTAAAAAAACACAAACATGAAAAAATGGAGGTGTGATTATATATATATTTATGTATATATATGTTAATATTTTTACATTTTGTATTGTGTTTAAAATTTTATAATATAAAAGTTTAAGAAATAAGTCAATGTATAAATCTGACTTGATTTTGTCAAAAGACTAAGACTCTAGAAGAAGGAAGTGAATTAGTTATACAAAAAATAATTTTAAAAACGAGCATATTTGGTGTGGAACTTTCCAATATCCAGTATTTTGGGAAATTTCACTGACTTTGAGAAGAGTGGTATGGGTATGAAATATGTAAATAACATAATAAAATATTTGGGAGAATTAAAGAAAATAGCTAGCAAAGTACCTTGAAAAGAGTAAGTGCTATGGAATGCAAAGGGGTATAGTTATTACTAAAAGGAAGTGACATTTTAACATGTTCAAATACTTAGTTAGTTATTGAATATTTATGGAAATTACTATCATCTTTTGCCCAAACGAAACAGAATTATTTCATTTTTCTCCTGGAATCTCCTTTATCAAGGTAGTAAGATTTCAGGTTTTAATTTTTTTTTTTTTTTTTATTGGTTGATTTTAGAGGGAGAAAGGATGGCAGAGAGAGAGATGAGAAACATCAATTTGCTGCTCCATCCATCCACACATTCATGCTTGACACATGCATGTGTCCAGCCAGAAATTGAACTTGAAACCCTGATGTACTGGGATGATGCTCCAATGAACTGAGTTACACAGACAGGGCCGGATTTCAGTTTTTTATGAAATTTCATGCATATTTAATAATTTGGAAGTATCAACAGTTGAACCTCTTAAAAATATTGAATGTTGTTTGTGCTTTATACATAAGTATTTATGGTAAAGATGATAGTAAAATGATGTGTAACAAATATCAAATGCTTATAATATGCTAGCAGTGTGCTAAGTGCTTTAAATATATAATCTCATATATTATTCTTTTTCATCCTTGTTATGTCAGTTTACCACAGGCCCTGTTTTGCAGATGGAGAAAGTGGGAGCAGCTCAATATGGCTTACTCAAGAATACACAGTTAGGCTTTGGGGTAGCTGAGCATTTGAAATGAGTCCTGCCAGTTCTTTATGAGTCTTCACCCTAAAACTCTTCTGTAGAACACTGCTCCCCCCAAAAAACAATTTTGCAAGTCAACTTACATTGCACAAAGTGAGAAAAAAAATCACATTCTATTTCTGTATTTCTCAGAATAAATTGGCCATTACTCAATTTTGAAGATCTTTTGGGTTATAAATGCTCCATTATAATATGTTTTATTGTAATAAGATTTTACCTATTTGCCATAATTCACTTTCACTAATCCAGTTGCACCCTTGGAAGGCTTGCCTGTTAAATTATTCCACTCAGAAGGACTAAGACAATTTCATATACTCCTGAGTGCCTTGGACTTACTAAAGCTTAAAACAAAAAGAGTCACTTTTAGAAAACACACCCTCTGAGTAAACAGATCAGGAGACTCAGGTGCCCCCAGTACAGATGGCACTGTCTCAGGTATTCACAGACCACTTCAGCACCTGGCCAATGTCTGACCCCATCCTAGCCTAGCCCAGCTCAAAAAGCGCCGTCTCAGTGAGAAGCCTGGCTGCCAGTGCTAAACAGGTGTCAGGCTGACTCAGAACAATTTCACAAGTTTTAAATGGGTTAGTCCTGAGCTCTGACTGTTGAACTTGCCTCTCACCTAAGATATAATCCTGTAAACTGTCTGGCAGGAAAAGATGGTGCCCTGCTGAGTCAAATGTTTTATGATACTAACCACCCAGAAGTCGCAATGGCTTACAACTAAACTTTCTCTTTTACACAAAGAGTGCAGATCAGCAGTATGGGTGTTGGTTACGTAGGTAACCAGGTAAGGGCTTACCTAAGGCTGACCTGCATCCCTTGGGCCTGCTCTGCGTGCACCCACATTGGGATCCAGAGTGAAGGAGCAACCAGACCCAGGGCCTGGTATTCAGGGTGGAGGGCAGATGGTCAGGGTAGAGGAAGACAAATCACACGAGCTCACCTAAAGCTTCTGCTCACACATGGCTTACCTCACATCACACATATTCCATGCACCAAAGCAGGTCACATGACCATGGTCCAAGTTAATGAAACAAGAATGTATTCCACCTATAGGGAAAGATATTAAGAAATTTGTGGCAAAAGGCAAATAGGCAAAATCCTAATAGAACATATCAAAGAAGGAATGAAATATATATATATCACAAATAAACTTACAAGTATTGAAATCAACATTTTAGCCAGTAAAATTTTTGTTTACTCTAAAACTATAGCCATCAAAAATATAATAATATTTTGGGGGAAATCTCAATGCCTCTTTTATATTTCTACATGGAGGGTTTTCCAGACTCTCAACCTTCTTGTTCACGACTTGTGATGGGCAGGTGCATTTATAAGTCATGGGGATTCAGGGCTCAGGTCCTCCAGGCGCTCTCACTCTTGAAGCAGTCCTGCCTAATGGGAGAGTACATTCTGGTCTCTCCTCTTCCCTGATGCAAGAGCCTACCTCTATTCAGCTGTGCAGGTGATTGGTTTCTTTTACCCAGAGGGGAATACTGAACAAGCCCTTTGTGGCCCCATATCCAGTCAGGCTTTCAATCCAACTGTTACCATTAACTTGAGATCTGTCTGACTTCTACGTCCATTTCTCTCAGTTGGTTCTGGCCTTCAGCAGGGAAAGGTGTTCTTTAGTGGCTACTCCTCAAACCTCTAATAATAATAATAGAATAATAAATATGCATTAAACACTTGCAACTTAAAGATATGATCTCATTTAATTATCAGTTAAGTCATTTTATAGTTAAAGAAACTGGACTACATAAGAGCTATGTGAGCTTCTGCAGGTCACACAGCTGATAAATTGATAGATCTGAATTTCAATGCTAAGTTTATAGAAGCCAAAATGTACAAACTTTTCCTAGCTTGGACTGGCTCTGTGCATGGTGAGGTCCAGAGAAAAGAACTGGGAAGGCACAATAAGGCAGAGCATCTGGAATGTGAGATATTTTTTATTTTCTTGGTTTCTTTATCTCTCAGCATATTATGTAGTTAATAATTTAGACAGGTTTTGCTGTAGAGCTTTCTATCTTTATGTGAATTTCAGTACTGTATTTAGTATAGCTCTTATTTTCTTAAAAGACAATGGTAAAATAGGGTTTAACTCAAATAAGTTTTTATTAGTTACAAACTTTACAAACTTTCTTCAAGCAGAGTATCCTAGATCTTATGAAGTTTTCTAAATGCTTAAGTCATTCAGCTATTGAATATTTTTGATTCTTGATATTTGGAGGTGTGATTTCTATCGATATAATTATAGAACTCTTGGATTTAGCCAGGGTTAAGAACATTTCATCAGTGACAGATTGATAGCATTTTTGCACTTTACTTGATATTTTGGTATTTACCTGATCCTTTAGAAAGGATATTTACATATCCTTCGAGGCTCCCTGGTTTTAATTTTGATGATAATATGCTATCATGTCTCTTTTTCTTTCAGCCCTGAGGTTAATAAAATATATTCCTGGAGACTTCTCATTCAGATAAGTGCTATTATCTCAAAATCTTGATATAAGGAAACACCACAAACCACAATTCTTTCATGCCCTTTTCTCCCTGTTGCTTGTCAAACCATTATTGGCAATGAACCTCTGCCCTTTTCTCTCCCACACAATTTCTAATAAAGATGCTGCCGCATGGCCGTATCCTAGTAACTAGGTTTTACACAGAGAAAGATGATTAAGAAAGAGTCCAAGATTGGGCTGGTTTTGACCATGAGCAAAGGTAATTTGCTAGTCTCACTCTCTTTTCCAATTCCTTTAATTTTGATGAATAAGTGATCTCAGCTTAATGTGCTTTCTGATAAAAATACTATCTTACAGACCCAAATTAGCACATTTGCTTCTGATTACCTTGCAGAACTTTATTTGTTCTCCTTTCTAAAAAAGCTGAATAATTTACAGAAGACTCCAGAGGAATAAAATCACTGGATGGCTGAAAAATCCCAACTCACCCTGCTGGGGTTAAATGGCAGGCTTCACAGAATTTTTTAAATAAATAATCAAGGTAGCTACTCCATCCTATTTCTGAACTGCTGCATAAGCAGTTCCTTAGCCATCTGAAATTGCAGAGACATAAAAAAAATCAGTAGTCACACAGGCAGGTACTAAGGATCAAGGAGTTCCATTTTCTAAATGAAGAGCAGAGCTTGAAACTTTGTGAGAGTCTGGGAGTCTTCCACTTTCAATGCAGCAACTTGCTTAAAATTCCTATATAAAGGGCATGAAATTGGGTGAGGGAACAAACTGTACTCTTTGCAAGTAGATTTGAAGAGGAGAAAGGTAAAAATGTATGGACACCCTGAGGAAGGGCTCTTTGCTTTTGGACCACTCTGCTGAGCAGAATAGGAAAGGCTTGGAATGAAAGCTGAGTGAGCTTATCACTGTGTTATGAGCATGACATTTCTGCTTTCCAGGTCACAAAGGAAGATGTGCACCCTGACCCAACTCTTCCTCCCAGCCTGAGTTTGACTTCCACTGTCACCTAAAGTCAAGGAAGCCATATTCATGCAGATAGAATTCCAGACATTTTAGGCTATAAATGCAGAGGGGCTTTCCTAAGGCTATTCCTCTCTCCTATGTGTTGCCCTTACCTGATTCTAGCAGCTTCAGTGATGACTCACTGGGCTGGCTGATCTGGGAGTATTGGATCAAACAAGCAGTTGGATTCATTCCCTCATCATGAGAATTACACTTCTCTAGAACATTCTTTACTCTAATTCGCCAAAAGTTAATTTCTCGGAAATGTTTTAAGTTCTTTCCAGAAATATAATTTTCAATCCTCTGATTAACTGTTCTTTTTCTTCTTCTTTTGATGAAATCAGCCCAATCTACACAAACCTCAGATTATGGACCAACCCCACCTTGGCCAGCATATTAGCTGTACTAAGATTCCTTTCCTAAAAGCTTCAAGCATCTGCTTCTTTCCTTTCCTCCTTTACTTCAAAAGGGCTCCAATTATCTTGTATTATCACAGCATGTTTGCAGCCACAGCAGATTAAACAATGTCAACTGAAAACCATAAGGCACAATATAAAAATCCAAATTAAATTTATGACTATAATACCTTGTTTCCCAAACTTTAGTCATTCACATAAGATCATCAGGAATTTTCTCAAATTTGTATTCTGCTTGTGTGAGTTATATAATATTTTTCACAAAATTGATTTAATTTTCACTTCTGAAAACTCCCTCAAGGAAGCTCACATGAGTGTAAGCTATTACTCATTATGAATATAAAGTAAATTAAAATAAATATATAACCATTAAAATATAAAATTTTTCATCCTCCTGAAAATTATCTTACAAACCAACAGAGGCTGTTTACCATATTTTGAAAAGGTCTAATATGCAGGTTGAAATTTAAAAATTTCCCTAGTATACATGAATCTATTTATTGTAACTTTCATAAAACTTAGCAAAGCAGGTATAATCATCCCCTTTTTAAAGACACATAGACATTGGCTCCAAAAAATAAAGTGTTGACACTGAAAGGGACATTGATATTGCTTTTATTTAAAGCTTATGTCCTTTAATTTTTCACAGTTGGTTGTAATTCTCCTAGGATCATTTATGGTCAAAGAATCCAAAATTCCAGAATTTAGATAATTTAGAAAAGGCCTTTTAAAATTAGTTCCATACACATTTACTATTTAAAAGGTTCTTCTTGCAACTATCCACATTTTCATTGCACTAAAACTGTTCCAAAATTATATATTTAAAAGAACTGATAATTAGTTGAATATTGAAAACTTCTTTATAACAGAAAAAAGTTATCTAGTGAGGTCTGTGGCTTTTTTTTTTTTCTTCCATTTTGTAGATATAAAAAATAAAGTAAGCCCTGGCTGGTGGCACAATGGATAAGGCGCTGGTCTGCGAACCCAAAGGTCATTGGTTCGACTCCCAGCCAGGGCACATAACCAGGTTGCAAGCCAGGTCCCCAACCAGGTCTGTGGCTGGAGGCAGGTGAAAGGCAACCATACATTGATGTCTCTCTCCCTCTCTCCCTTCCCCTCTCTCTAAGAATAATAAATACACTCTTTTAAAAATAAATTTAAAAAATAAAGTAATATTAAATAAAATTTGTCCCAAATCAAACATTTTCTATAAATTCAAAATGAAAAATGTTAATATTTTTTAGAAGCCTTGGCATGAGGAGGAGAGTAAGGGGCATCAAGTGCAGTGACAGAAGATTGGATTTTAGGTGATGAGCACACTAACAGAGTATGCAGATGTCATATTGTAAAGATATACACCTGAAACATACATGATGTGATTATTAACCAATGTCACCCCAATAGATTTAATTTTTTAAAAAATCTGCAACAGAAAAAAAAAAAAATTAAGACTCACATGAAGTCTAAATAATGTTTTATAAATTATATTGGAAAATAGAACCATTATATGAATTCCTCATAGTGAAATAAAAAGATATAAACTATTTAAATAGGATAAAATGCTTTAATGATTTCACTAAATTAATAGAAGCAAATTGCAACCACCTAAACCAAATAGTGAACCTAAAATTGCAGGTAAATCTTGAAACATGTGAAACACATACGTTATTGACTAGTCAAAATAAATACAAAAGGTGTTTAACAAAAATATCCATAAGATAGGAAAAAAGATTAGCATTATTATTATGTGGATAGTAACTCATGCTACAAATAAAAACATTATTAACAAATGCTCACAATTCCTAGAAATCTAATTTTGTTTATTTTCAAATGTAATATATGGGAATTTAAATGTTCTATTTTATTTTTAATTTAGTTTTTAAAGACTTTATTATTTTTAGAGAGAGGGGAAGGGAAGGAGGCAGAAAGGGAAAGAAACATCAATGTATGGTTGCCTTTCACCTGCCTCCAGCTACAGACATGGCTGGAGACCAGGCTTGCAACCTGGTTATGTGCCCTGATTGGGAATCAAACCAGTGACCTTTGGGTTTGCAGGCCAGTGCCTATCCACTGAACCACCAATCAAGGCATTAAAAATTTGAATGATAGAAAAGAATATCAAATAAATATTTCTCCCTGCCTCCCTCCTCTTTCTTTCTCCCTAGTGCTACTGTCCATGTCTACTTCCCAGAGGTAATTACTATTTCCTTATATACTCTTCCAGAAAAATTTAATGTGTATTGATATTCTTTGTTTTTATGCAATGGGATATAAATATACTTATATCACTCTATTTTTGATTTACTGTTTCTTGATATTAGACATCTTTTTATACCATTATATACCAATCTTGTGTTTTCTTTTAATAGTGGTAGAGTGTCCCATTGTTCATATATGCAATCATTTATATCAGCGGTTGGCAAACATTTTTTCTACAAGGTATCATGTAGTAAATATTTCAGTCTTTGTGAACTGTATGGTCTCTTTCACAACCACTCTGCCATGCACAATGCATGATTGAGAGGCGTGGCTGTACTCCAACTTGAAAATAAACTTAGATTTATAGATGTCATGATAGCAGGCTGGATTTGCCCCACAGGTCATAGTTTACTGAGACCTGATTCACAAAATATACTGGTACAAACAATTATTTCCTGTTTGTTGCTATTAAGGCTATGCTTGCTGTGGAACTCTATAGTGCCTATGCTCTTGCTCTGGTCAGGGTAGAATGAATCCACTACGAAGTATTTAAAATATTGCTTCATATTGCTTTAAAAGTTAAAAAAGAAAAGAAAAGCAGACTAATGATTGGTGCATAGCCTTAGTTTTGTCATACCTACACTGCATTTTAAAACATTTATAATTTGAAAAAAAAAAAGTAAATAGAAACCAATCTTGTATGTTCTGGGCTTCTTTCCATGAAGTTCATGTGGTCTCTGTATGGACAAATGAATAGTCCTGTTTGAACCCTTTTATTTTTTGATCTGGCCCCTTTTATACCTTTATAAGGGCTAAGCGAAAAATCTACAGACTGAAATCTATTATTGTATCTATTCCCTGTATCTCCTGGCTGTGTTACCTACAGGTTGGTGACAGAAATTGTTATTCTTTTGGGGGACAATTGTCTAAATCAAAGGTTACATGTAAAGGGAAAGCCCTGGAGAAATAGAATGAATGAAATACCTGTCCTTCCCTTTCTTTTCCTTCTTTCCTTTCTTTTTCCTTTTTTTTTTTTTCTTCTTCTTTCTTTTTTCTTTTCTTTTCTTTTTTTTTTGAGACTATGTAGCTAGATATTTCCAGAAAATAGGTACCTTCAGAAATCAGCTTTTAGCATTTAAAGACCTTAATTACCTCAAAGGACGGAGAAGTTACCACACTCACATGCAGGGTATTTGGGAAAACATCAGAATATCAGATAGTATGTCGTCACAGAGGATGGTCAGCACAACATCTTTCTGTTCATTGAGTTAAATGGGGGGAAAATGGGACAACTTTAATTGAACAAAAATAAAATAAAATGAATGAGAAAGAAAAAAATGTTTATATAATTTCTGCCAAGACACTGCCAAGACGCTTCCAGGTAGAGTTAGGCAAGAGCCTTTGTTCTGGCTTCTCTACAAATGGCCTGATTCACCACTGTTGGCACTTGAATTTGAACTCATTTGTGCTTCCTTTGTCACAGGAGTGCTCACTGAGAGCAGCATTACTAGCGGCAGCACCTTCATTGCCTTTTTTCACGAGTGCTTAAAAAGTCTAGCCTCCTCAACTCATCATCTTCTCATCAGACTTTCAGGCTGAGGTTTTTGAACAAATAACTTTGTGTTTAAAGTTTATTGAACTATGACTGATGTCTCACCTTCACAGGGAGCACGCACCACCCAAAGAAGGTTTCCACACTAACAAAGGAGGCAGATACACCATGAAGAATAACTGATGTAGTGGTCAATATTAATTCAGGTCTGAAATTTAGCTTGACTGAAATGCAATCAAGTTCACTGGATTCTGACAATGCCATGGTGCGTGTGGCTATAAAGTTTTTGTGACCTATTCTATTCTAATCAGTGGCATCTAGCATAGTCCACCTCATAAAAGAAGTTTATATCCCTTTCAGTATTCAAATTAATCCACTCTGAGCCACTCCTTATCTGGAGAATGTTTTCCTTTTCTCACTAGGCTCTCACTCCTTTTTCACAATAAACCCTATCAATCCCTGGGGTTTCATTCAAACAAAGAATGCCAATCCCAGTTACTGGTAATTCAGAGAAAAGGCATCAGAAAGTCTCATCGTTCCCCTGAAATGCATCATTCTTAATTGTATTTGCTGCTGTTGCTGCCAAAATCATGGAGTCCAGAAGTAACTTAGTGATTGTGGCATGAACTACCAGGGGCCAGGTTTCCTGGGGGCAGTTTCTCAGAAGAAAGCGGAAAAAGTCAGAGCCTCTTCCCAGCAGTTTAAGTACCTCTGGTATCCCCAAAGAAAGCATTGTTGGAAACTTCCTAGGAAACAAGACTCTTTATATTAAGCCTGGCAATGATGACCCAAGAGAAACCAAGAAGATGTAGGAGGGGGGGAAATGAAATGTGTCTGTCAGGCTACCATAACCAAAGAAAAGAGGGTAGGCCAGTTGGCATAGGACACCCTGCCGAGCTTGCTTGTCAAACTGAACTAGCACTACCTTCTGCTGAGGACGTGTATGTGCTCATTCAGAACATCATAGAAGTGCTCCAAGAATCAATTTTGGATACAATGAATACACAGAGAGAGACGGGGCGGGAAGGGAGAGAGGAGAGAATTCTGTTTATTATGCATAACTTTGCTTCACCTAAACTGCCACAAAGCAGCTGACCCAGATGTCAACCAGAACTGGCTGCAGGCCATGAAACCTTCCTTTCCAACTGCTGTCTACAGAGGCCGCCAGGCGCCACAGAGGACAAGCTCAGAAGTAAGGTGTTTGACAACAGTATGTTACCCTCAAGGAAGACAAAGGGCATTGCCAGGACTTGAGAGAAGATAAAAATGTCTGGCTAAGGTAACCCCGGGTAAAGGATGTTATTTTGCCAGGAATTATGAGTCAGCCGTATGCAGTGCTTTGAGCGAGCTCTCCAGAACCTCTTGTGGCCAGCATGACCAGGTCAGGATTCAGAACATGACTTTCCTTCCAGGCACTTTCACGTCAGGGCTGGCCCAGGCAGAGCCACCTCAGTACATCAGGTAGAGTGTAATAACTGTCCAACTTAAGCGAAAATCATCAAAGGCTAGAGCATCCTGTCCCCGGAAGGCTCTTTGGCCCTTTGTCCAAGTGGCTTATCTTTCCCAGCAACTTATAAAATGGGGACAGGAAATAAGAACTCCAGAGCAGTCAGGGGTAGGATCTTTACTTTGTATCTACTTTACCAAAAGGAACCACTCCAGTTTTCTTCCCCAAACAAAAAGTTTTCTCCAGAGTCAGAGTGTCCTAATCCCCTGGCTCTCTAGGAACTGTTTGGACAGTATCTTTTGCTAAATACATATATATTTTTTTCAAGTTCCACATCTCCAAACATTCTGTCATGCAATGAAATTGTGGCAATGTTTGGCTGTCTATTTGAGCACATGTATTACAATAAGTGAATTAAACTAGCAGGGCAGACATTTACATTTTGGCCGCTAAGAGTTGCTTCATCATTCATATCGAATCAACAGTACACAGTCAAGAATTCAAAGATACTTGCTTTAGAAATACTGAGGAAGTAAATATGAGCTTTCTGCTTCCTGTGGAAAATTTAATTCATTTCTAAATTTTCTTCCCACCTGCAATCTCAGCGGTCCTAAGGTCCAGATGCTTCCTGCTCACCTCAAGTTCCTCTCAACAATATCCTTGACAAGGGTCCCTCCACTGAGAGCCTGGGCCATTCTAAGAAGCCATATGCTCAAAAACTTCCCCTGTCTTTACTTGTGGATTCACCAGTTCACGTCCTTTTGAGAGTACTGGCATACAGATGCCACATTCTTCATCAGCATCCTATCTCCAGGTTAAATATCTCTGCTTCAACTAATTGCCTTATTGCACGGTTTTAAGTTACTTGATGATTCTTTTGCCCTTTTTGCCATAGCACAAACATTCTTAGTTGCAAGAACCATGCTTCCAGGGTGTTCCATAGAGTTCATCATAATAATACTGCTAGTGATAAGAATAATAAGCTAGTATTCAATGTGTATGAACTACATGCAAGGACTACTCGGAGTGACGTGCATGCCCTAACTCCTACTGCTTCAGTAACCCTGATGCAGGTTGAGTTCTCCAGAAGCTGATACTGGAACAGAGTTTGGGGCAGGGAGGGAATAGGAGAGTCAGGGTTTATTAGGGATCAAAACCTGTAAAAATAGAGGAGAACCAAGGTGGAGGAGGAGTAAGTGGAGCTACACCAATCTCTTCCTAACACCAAAACCTGTAAAAGTAAGGGAAATCTTAAAAGGAAACACCATTGCAGGGAGAGAGAAATAGAATTGTTATGCAGCCAATCCAGCAGGGGGCTCTGAAGCACATAGTTGCCCACGACAGTTGTCCCATCTGGGAACAGAAAGCCAGTTTTATAACACCGGAACACAACCCTGCTCAATCACCAAATGCAGACCGCCAGGGAAGGGTATGAGCTCCGCTGGTGTGGCCCTGCAACTGAGGTGGACCCTAAAGGCAGTTCTGCAGTTGGGTTGAAAGTCCTCCCCCTGAAAAATATTGATGAAAACATTCACTGTATCAGTCAAATAAAATTGCAAATACATTAAATGTACTCAAATTGAACATTTAGTTCACTACCCTACACTGTGCCAGGCAAATGCTTGGAATTGGAGAAACTGTCAACAACAGTGAAGAATCTGAGATTTTGCTTTACTTGCAAGCTAACAAGTTAGCTCACCCCATTTCATGGATGTTGGCAGAAGATGCAAGACCCTGGATCAGAGGAAAGGACTTGATAGCTCACAGCACATCAGGCAGTATGAGTTTCATATTCACACAACCTCCCTCCCCTCCTCCTGAGGTGACTGCAGGTGAGAGGGAGTCCTGTCTGGATGCTGCACATGCAGTGGGTTTGCCTCTCAGCTGAGAAACCCAGAGCTTAGAGAACCCCATCTGTTAAAGGGGGTGCTAAAAGTTTACTCAGCCTACACCCCAAGGAAGATACTGCTATTACCTGGATCAGGAAAAAATATCTTCCTTCTGCCCTTGGGTGAGATCTACACCTTCCAAGGTTGTACAAACACCCTAGAAGAGATCATTTATGATAAAAGTTAAATATGAAGTACCTCAGAAAATCATCTCCCTAAAGATACAAAGAGGAAAATGGCTTGGTCTTCACTCTCCACTTATCTAGAGATGGAAGCAAAACCAAATGTCAACTATAACTAAAAATAAAAAGCAATAAAACAATAATAATAATAAAATAAAATTTACAAAGCTTTTTTTTTTTAATGTAATTGTAACTTACTGTGAGAATTTCTATAACATGGTTAACACCAGGGACTTATAAGAACATATGGAAGAAGACACCAATGACGGGTTAAGCCTGGAAAATCCTCCATTCTCTAGGTGACCTTTAATTGGGGATTGCTAACCAGTCTGTGAGTTCACTGAGGGTGGCAACCATGCTTCCTTATGATTGGTGTTTAATGAGTTCTCTAGAATTCAATTAGTTCCTAATAACATTGCAGAGGAAGGAAGGAAGGAAGGAAGGAAGGAAGGAAGGAAGGAAGGAAGGAAGGAAGGAAGGAAGGAAGGAAGGAAGGAAGGGAAGGGGTGGGAAGGGAAGGAAAAGATGGAATGCCTCATGGCCATAAAGTTTACCAGCATGTGAAGAATATGAACTAGTTGTTGTAGTAAAAAGTTTGAATCCTAAAGATTTTAAACATTGACAGAATAATAGTAATGGAAACATTTGCAAAATAGCCTTTAAGTTTTTAATAATGCTCTTTTTTCTCATTTCTTTTATAGCAAATGACAGGGTCCAGTAACTGAAACATTACACATTATGCTTGATATTCAGTTAAATATGTTTGAATAGTTACTGCATTTCAGGAGGAACCCAAGGTGAAAAGGCCCAGAATTGGGAACTTCAGGTGCTAAGAAGTCTTGTGCCAAAACCTGAAATTCTGCCTCCTGAAGATGTATCCTTTGGGGCTTTACAGGCTATTCTTTCTTCACGGTTTTTCTAATAAAAATCAAACACTGCTAGGAGCAGTGACATCTCAGTTCAAGATTAATTAACACCTGAAGAATATAAAGCAAGAGAAGAAAGGCTGACGTGATTAGCAGAGCACTGGCCATCCCACGTCGCTGCTCTGCCTACATGGGTCCTGGATGGGGATGATGACATATATATACCATATATACATGGGCAAGGTAGAAATATAGGGGACTGCTGCCTCCCCTCCTCCAGCTAAGCTGAGCACACCATGTCTCCTCTACCCACTTCATCCATTTAGACAGCATCCACTACACAGCGGAGGGTCAGTGACAAAGGAACTAATAAACTCTGAGATGCTATCAGTCTCTGTGCAGAAAACAGAAGAATCAATCCTGTTTGACTTTGAACAAATAACCCTACTATGGCGAGACAGGAAAAAAACAACATGGTTCTTGGGAGTCCAAGCAGCTGTTGGGTTCACAGCAGTGACTTTGGCACAGGTACCTCTTAGCAATGGCAGCAGCCAACAGGATGGTCAGTAGCTCGGGCTCTGGAGGCCAGGCTCACTGATCCTATGAAAGGGAGAAAATGAGCCACTCTTTCTGACTCTCAGAAAAAAAATCAACAGAGCAGCTGAAGAAGATGACAGCTCTGTTCTACAACAGGGCTGAAAGGATGTTAGCCAGGAAAATGAGTCACAGAAGCTTATCATGCACACAGGTGCCATGGTCAAATTAAGCTTCTTTCTAGTTCTGTTGACACAAACGACCTCTACATTTACAGCAGTGATTTCCAACCAGTGTGCTGCAAGAATTTTTAAGACATGCAGTATCTGACTATTTAGTCATGGGCACTGACCTCTTTTCCCTTAAGTTGCCAAATTTTAACATGTCAACCGCCAACATAACAATAGCTGTCAGGTGTGAATAAGTGAAAAGTATGCTTATTTTGGGGTGGGATCAGATTGGAAAAAACATATATAGTGTGCTGCAGAAGTTTGGTAATTAGTTTCTGTGTGCCATGAGATGACAAAGGTTGAAATTCGCTGACTTAGAGATAATCAAGTAGTGTTTGGTCACGTGGCTGTCTATGCTGCCGCATAGGATGCCAACAAACACTCAGGTTTTCATGCACGGTTTATAGATGAGGCACCTGAGGCTCAGAGTCACACTCACAGGTTTCAAGTCTCATTTCAAGTTTCAGGGGCCATCCCCTGAGATGTGGCCAAACAGGATAGAGAATGCCATTTTTCTTCTCACTTTGCCCTCTTTTAACCAGTTCATCCCTGCTGTGGCCTTGTTCTTTCCTTTCTCTCTGTTCTAACCACCCTAGCTGGATATTTTATGTGCTTGGTGCTTGGGCAGCCAAACTGGACAGCCTGGGTCCTAGTTCTGCTGCTTACTGCCTCTGTGACTTCCTTTAAAATTCATTTTTATTTTTAAGTATAGTCTGCAATTTTGTTTCACTTATTTATTTTTAGAGAAAGGGGAAGGGAGGAAGAAAAAGAGGGCAAGAAACACCCATGTATAAGAGATACATCAATCTAGGCCCTGGCTGGTGGCATGGATAAGACAGGCACCAGCTTGCAAACCCAAAGGTCGATGGTTCGATTCCCAGCCAGAGCACATAACCAGGTTATAAGTCAAGTCTCCAGCCGGGTCTGTAGCTGGAGGCAGGTGAAAGGCAACCATTCATTGATGCTTCTCCCCCTTTCTTCCTCCCTCTCTGCCCTTCTCTCTAAAAATAATGAATAAAATTTTAAAGAGAGAGAGAGAGAGAGAGAGAGAGAGAGCGCGAGAGAGAGAGAGAGAGAGAGATACATCAACCAGTTACCCTTCACACACTCCCAGCTGGGGATCTGGTCCCCAACCCAGGCCTGTGCCCTGACTGGGAATTGAACCAGTGACCTTTAAGTTCACCGGCCTGCCCTCAATCCACTAAGCCATACCAGCCAGGGCTACGTGCTCCTTTGTAACATGATAATAATGATTGTACCCTGTAATACTTCAGGCAGTGCCACTCTCACAAGTGAGAGCCCAGTAACTTCGCTATCATATGTCTTTCTTCCCCCTATCCTCCCCATCCTGCCTCGACTCTCTCTGAAATCTCCATATAACTCTGCCCTTCCTTTCCATTACACTCGTGTTCTGTCTGCCGTGGCCTCAGAAGACAGCATCCAGGACCCCAGCATTGTGGCCTCTGCTGCCCTTGGGGCTGGGCGGGCTGCTGGAGGCTCTGAGGCTTCCTGGAGATAGATGGTCAAAGCCACATCCTGTGAAAGTGCTGCAGAGTGAGGAGCCAGGGTTTCACTGAGGAAATACACATGCCAGAGAACAGGGAGAATTATAGCAGGTACCACGTCCACAGAGGCATGGACTCTGGAATCCCTCAGAAATGATAATGGGCTCTAAGGGCACATGGGCTAATTAAAAGCCAGTTCCCTACCTTATCCATATACATTCCATGCCTTCCTGCTCACCCAGGCCTAAAAATGCAGTTTTCCTCTCATCCAAGCCCCATTTTCTCAAAATAGATCTCCCTACACCCAGTCACATGCATATACACACCCAAAAAAGTCACATACTTGTTCATGCACACTCACACTCTCACACTTACACGCTCACACACACATACTCACACACATTCCCATCTAACTGTCCCCAGGTCCTGGACATTCTCCCTGGAAGAACCGTCTTTTTAGTGATCCTACTGATGGAAGATTAAGGGTAATTGACTTTGAAAAGACCTTCATTCAAGTGAATCTTTAAGAAGATAACCCAATTCTTTTCTGAAAGATAAAACATCTAAAAAGTAAAATAACCCATATATCTCACTCACATTCTCTCTCTCTCTAAATATATATGGCATATACAAACATATATATATGTTTGTATGTATAAATACATATACAAATATAAATATATATATACACAAGATGAGACCCAAAAAATAGAATTATTTTTTAAAGATTATGTATTTATTCTTACACGGACAAACTTCAGCCACCCTCAGAGTACTCCGCATTTGATACAATAGCCCTGTACAGATGTTTTTTCCCACTGCTCAAAATAGTTTTTGAACTCATTGATTTTGGTGCTTTTAGTGCTCCTGCCACTTTTTGTTTCACCTCTTTCACATCGGCAAAATTTCCTTTTGAGTCCTTTTTCCATTTGAAGAAACAAACAAAAGAAGTGGCTGAGGGTGAGATAGGGTTAAGAAGGAGGGTGAAGCACAGGGGTCATGCCGTTTTTTGGTCAAAAACTTCTGACCACTCAGCATGATGTGGCTAAGTGCACTTGTAAATCACACACAATGACTAACATACTGAAAGAGTCTTCAAAAAAAATTCACTGAAGCCAAATGCAGCCACTCACAACAATACCAACTGATACAGATGGGTTCCTAGAACGCCCACCTAGTGGGGGAAGCCTGTACTGCAAGGAGCCCACCCTCCAGAAGGCAATTCATGGGGGGTTTTCGGTATCCCTTTTATATATCATATATATATATGAATATACATTTGTATATGTATATTCATATATATATATACATAACTCTTTGAAAATATTCCCCTTTTAGGGAGAAACACTTAGCACCTTGTGCATCTTATTTAATAAATGATTGAAAAAAAGCCAAGAGGTAAATCTGAGAAAAAAGCAGAAGCAATGTGGAGCACAAAGGAATCAATACCTCTGCTATAGCAGTGTGAATGAAGACACACCCATCAACACACCCTAGTGTTTCTGGCATGTTCCTTGATGATACTAACAGGAAATGTTATACTTGGAAAACTAAAAGCACTTCTGTCTGTGATCAGAGAAAATAGAAACCTTTAAGGCCTAGCCATATATCTTTATCGCCCGGGCCCTATGGAGTCCAGTACAATGACTTCCATCTTGTGAAAACTCAACAAAACACTAGCTAAAGGTGGTGGTTCCTAGGTCCATAAATATCCTTGACAGAGTGCACAGGGATTGCAAACTCGAATGGTTACTAGAGGCAGGAAGTAATAAATATAAGAGGAATGGGCCAGGGGAAAATGAGCGGGAGCATTCACCCCGTTCTGAGGGCAGGGACACTGCTCTGTACCAGTGGCAGTGGGAGGGGTGGGGGGTAGGGGGTGGGTCTGTGCAGGAAAGTGAGCCTAAAGCTGCAAACACTCTGGTTGTTCAAAAGAAGCAGGAAGTAACCTGCTTCTTTTGGATGGTTGTTGAAAAACCATTTCAACTTTTAAAAAATCTTCAGGTAAGTCAAACGTGCAGCCTCATACCATAAAAGGCTCATGTGCTTGATTCGACTTTGGATAAAGTTATTTATTGTCTTGGTATCTCTATTTCTCTATCCATATTATCGGGGATAATTATAATATCTTCCAAATAAGATTGTTTGGAAGATTAAATGTAGTACTTGAGCTCTGGCTGGTGGCACAATAGATAAGGTGCCAGCCTGTGAACCTAAAGGTTGCTGGTTCAATTCCCAGCCAGGGCACGTAACCAGGTTGCAAGCCAGGTCTCCAGCCAGGTCTGTAGTTGGAGGCAGGTGAAAGACATCCATACACTGATGTCTCTTTCCCTCTCTGCCTCTCTCCCTCTCCCTCTCTCTGAAAATAGTATTTTTTTTTTAAATCTTTAAAATAAATAAATAAATAAATAAATAAATGTAGTACTACATGGTAAGTATTTGGACTCTCTGGCATATAGTAAGCATTATTATTCAAAATTAGATTTTTTACACATTTGCCTAGATGCATCTAAATAAAATATATAGTATTATAAATCATAAGTTCTATGTTTGTTTGTATAATCTCAATTTTAATAAAACCTCACCAATCCCTCACTACAATGAGAAAGAGTGATCCTCCTATTTTCACAATTTGTAACTAGGAGAGAAGTCAGTTCGTTGTTCAGGTTTACAGAGTCATTGGCAGAAAGGAGGGGTCTCCTTCTCCCAGCCACAAGCATCCTGTTAACTGATATGACCCCTGCCATTGACTTTTATGGCCATACTTTTCCTCACAGTTCTCTGCTTTCATCATTTCAAAAAGACCAGTCTTCTAAAGGCAGTGAGCAATTTCATCCTATTAGCGGGCTTCAGTTGTGGGTACTGAAGTTCATTTTGTTATCTTCCAAGCTAATTTCAGGGTGACACCAGAGGCATTCCACTCAATATCACTTCAGGACACATCAAATTGGATCTGGCAAAAGTAAAATTCTTGAAAAGTAAGAATCAACCCTGAGTTCATTCTGAAGCATGGGTATTCAAATACAATAGCCCTTTGTTTCACCAAATGTGGTTCTAGAACAGCTGCTTCAGCCTTACCTGGAAGCTTGTTAGAAATATAGACTCTTAGGCCCCATCAACACATTCGGAAGTGGAATCCATGTGCACATTGAAGTTTAGAAGCATGATTAACCAAGTTATCTTCCTTGTTTCCAATTTGTGTGTGATCATGAAAAAGTATAGGAAGGAGGGTTCACCTTCAAAATTACAGGGAAGATTTTTACTCTTTGATAAATCACTCAAAGAATAAAAGAACTGTGAAAAGCCAGCCCTCACCAGCTGTTCAGTTATAGACATTTAAGGATTCCCCAAATTCCAAAGGGACATAAAAGCTTATCCTGGAGACCAGTCTGATTTTCTGGGAGTTGCTTCAGGCTGAGATTCTCACCTGAGTATTGACATTTGTCAGCTTGGCTGCTAGGATCTGGGATTCATCTCTTCAGGGAGACAAAGCAAATACTTTGCCTGTTTGTTGGTGTAGCCAACAAAATAGGAGCAAGGGTGCAATTTGTCAGGAATATCTCAAAACTGACTGTCTTACCCCTATCCAAGAGATGACAGGAGTCATTAGGCAAACAGTACTTTTGCAAAGATGAACAAAGGCAACAAAATGAAAGACCATGAAAATGAGGGAAGAAAAGGGAGGAAGGAAATAAAAATTACTGTTAGGATATTTACTGCCTTCTCCCATTTCTGCCCTTCTATTTTTTCTCCTAGCTATTGAAAGCTGCCTCTACGAGCCATGCTGGGCTATCACAAAGCAAGAGAAACATCCTGGCCTTGAACCTCTTGGAGGTGAGTGAGGAGAGACCCAGGGCTTTCTTTATGAGCTGGAGACTCACTTCATGTGCAGGAAAAGTCTGCCAAGCTGACTTCTCCCTGTTTAGACCCTAGGTAGATATTCAGTGAGGTTCTCCACTTCCAGACTTATGTTAAAGCAAGGAAGGGGTGGTTGTGGTCATTGGTTTAGTTTTTATTCCCTGACAGTCCCTGCATGGTTTGGTCAGCTTGGCAGCACATCAGTGGACATTCTCTGTTGGCAACACAACATGTGACCAGCCATCAGCACTGCCCCATGGCTCTTGCTGTAAGGAAAATGCTACACTCCTCTCCCTAGAAGAAAAAGGGAATCAAATCAGCTCACTATGATTTCAAAATTGTCTTAAATTCTCCTTTAAACATTTAGCTTTTGTAGATAATAGGTTTCTGAAAAACATGGGTGCACACACACTCCCTATTTGAAGAAATCTCTCAGAGCAGAATTTGTACAAATGTAAGTTTACAGGTAGCTCCTCCAATGATGGTGTATCCAGGCTACAGCACATTGGGTTATTCTTCATATTCTTCAGGTGTCATAACACCAACAAATATTTTTACAAGTTCTCTACGAGCCTAGCACCCTGCCAGTCAATCTAAATCAAGTTGCTCATGAGTCTTCTGGAATAAAAGAATTAACTGATTACGTTAATTCTATGATGCTATTATATGATCAGTATAAGAACATCTCTGCGTAAAACTGGTTCAGTGTGAAACACAAATAATATTAAAAAGCTAGAAATAATGTACTAGTTGAAAGTTATCTTTCTTTTAATAACTGAGCCTTTAAAATATTTCCACAGAAGGTGTTGTCCCACTCATTTAATTTGAAGAAAAATTTTTGTCAGTTTAACAGGACTCCAGTATGCAGTATGCAGGGACAGGGACATCAAGATTATGGGAGTTAGAGAGCAGAATGTCAAAGTCAAGGTCTCCAGAGAACCTGTTACATATAGTTCCATCCATAATTTTTAAAAGCAACTCTTTTAGATGATTCTGTGTGGGGGTCCTTGTTTGCAAGCCCTGAGGATGAAGCATGAGGAATAAATATGCCCCATTCAACTCTCCTTTTTCCATTTATTCACTATCTCAGCTGCCTTGGCTTCTCTTTAGGACAAATCACAATCTGAAACTATTTTATTTATATGTCAGTTTATTTGTGGGTTTTTTAAAAGGTTTTCTCTCTTTTTTTAAGATTTTTAAATTTTATTTATTTATTTTATTTGAGAAAGGGAAAGGGAGGGAGAGAGAGAGAGAGAAACGTCAATGTGTAGTTGCCTCTTGGACACCTCCAACTTGGGGAACTGGACCAGGCATGTGTCCTGACAGGGAACCAACCACCAACCTTCTGGTTCACAGGTTGGCACTCAATCCACTGAGTCACACCAGCCAGGGCTATTTGTGGTATTTTAACAATTGTCATTCTCTATTCCAAAAACTCTGGGAAGAGAGATCATGCTTTTCATTCCCCATTTTATTTCCAGTGACTGGAACAGTGCACATCCCATAATAAATATTTTTGAATTAAAAAACTTAAGTGACTATTTCTCCAAGACAATCAATGCTGAGAAGACAAGGCTGTACCTCTATCTCACAAAGCCTAGATCTGTTCTAAGTGCAGGAGTCTGTGATGAATGGGACATGTCACTTCCTAGTGACATGTGAGTTTACAATCCAGTAAACATCACTTCAGTTAAAGCTGAGAACCCCAAACATTTCTGGTTTCTGGCCAAAGTAACTCTTCAAAGACATGGCCTTATCAAAAACTTGTAACCGTTTCTAGCAAGTGGCACTTCCTTGATGATTTGGGAAGAGCCTGGAGAGAGTGGCTCTTGGTCACTATTCTAAAATGTCACAGCATTCCTTTCCAAGTGAAACTTGTGTCAAATATCCTGTAAATGCTGGAAATGGCAAGGTCATATTTCCAAATAACCCCTAAAACACTGCTCTGAAACAGGAATCCCAGAGCCTACATTCAGTAGCTCCAGCTGCCAGCCCTACACCTGGCATGGAGGGCAATCTGGGCAACCTGACTGTTGTTCAACTAATTAGAAAGCATTTTTTAAATTCTTAAATATATAAAGAGTTCTTTTAAAAAGTTTAAAATACAGTTGACATGCAATATTACAGTAATTCCAGGTGTACAACATTAAACATTTATATAACTTACAAAGTGATCATCCCTGTGCTGTACTTACAAATAATTCTTCAGTGGCTAGAAATGAAAATAATATGAGGAAAAGCTATATATTGATATATGCAGCAATAAAAAGTTTTAATACAAAAGATGGTTGGAAAGAAAAAAATTGAGTTAAGAAACTGGGGGAGCACATTTACAAAAACTGAATTCAAGGATTCTTCTTAGTCCTGTAAAATTAATAATGTATGAGGATGTGCCAAAAATTATGTGACTGTATGGATTATCATATACTCCTTTCAAGCCTCCATTCTTTAAATAAAGTACTGAGAGTAATTTCTCACACTAGACTAGACCTAGCCTATTAGCCTGTGGTGTTTTGTTTGTTTTTGTTTGTTTTGTTTTTGCCTAGGTTCTAAATTTAAATGAATGCTTCAGGAATTCATTGTTTCTCTGCTGCACCCTGGCCAGCCTGAGCTGTCTGGTTCTTTCTGGGTCAAGTTATTCCTGTAACTTAAGAGAAATTCAGTATGCTCTACAGAGCAAAGGGTTAAGTGCTGCAGGTAGAACTAGTAGATGTATCAATATTAATTTATTGGCTGTAAAAGGTATATAAAAGTCTTATGACAAAATGTCTAGTGCAATCCTCCCCATGTACAAAAATGAGGGATGTATTGGCAAACAAAACCATAACTAAGAAGGGAAAGAGCAATGATGGATGGTAGTCCTGACTCTTGTTCCTAGGCAGAAATATGACCTAAACATTCCAAAGCAATAGCTGATTGGCTAAGCCACTAAATTAAGGGAAGTAACCAGCAAAATCCCATGAGTGTGCCATGGTTATGCCATTGTGGAGCTTTCCCTCCTCTCTGTGACTTAGAGGGGAGATAAGTACCCTGATAAAAAGGTAAAATCTCTATCCCTGGCTGATGTGGCTCAGTGGATAGGTGCCTGCTATCCACTGGGTAGCAGTGGGTTGCTAGTTTGATTCCCAGTTAGGGCACATAATCAGTTTACAAGCCAGGTCTCCAGCCAGGTCCCCAGCTGGAGTCAAATGAAAGGCAACCATACATTGATGTTTCTCTCCCTTTCTTCCTCCCTACCTTCCCCTCTCTCTAAAAATAATGAATAAAGTCTTTAAAAACTAAACAAATAAAACCAGAAACTTCAAAAAAAAAAAAAAAAGTTAAAATCTCTTAAAACATAGCCACATTCCCCAACACATGATTCTGTGCTGGAATGGTACAATTTAAAACTCATTCAGCTAGTCTATTTCCTAGAAAATAATGAACATTTTTGCTAATGCCTCTGCTCCTCACTTTCCTTAACTAGAAATGGGGGTAGTAATAGTGACTATCTTACAGAGTTGCTGCAAAAAATTAAATGTAAAGCTTTTATAAGAGTACTTGTCATATAGAAAGTTGATGGTAATAGTGACGATAATGATGATGATGATGATGATGATGATGATGATGATGACGATGATGATGTTTACCTTTCCTTACAGAAAACTACATGCCACCACAAGACATGTTCATTGGGAGTCTGCTGGGCCAAGGGGATTGATCAAGGAGATTGATGATATACAAAGCAGACCAATAGATCTGTGCAAAAGCAGACAGCCACTTGTGTTTATTGTTATGTGCCACTAAGGTTGTTTATAATACAACAATAGTTAACTTAACCATAGTCCATATAATTATAAATTAATGGAAATAAGCAACGAACATAATACAGAACAAAACCATGGCTGTGGATGCAAGGAAGTGTTGTATAGCTGAAGTTGTGTGTGTGTATGTGGAAGCATATGGAACTATTATTTTTATAAGAGAAAAGTGGTCAAATATAACCATTGAATATGGTTCAACTTAAGTATTCTGTAATGTGCACATTGTGATCTTTATTTAAAATACATTCATTGGATTTCCAGTCAAGATGGATGCATAGGCAAACAAGGCTTATCTCCTTACACAACCGCATCAAAATTACAAGCAAATGGTAGAACAACCATCAATCAGAACTATCACTAATCAAGTTGTAAGTCTGACAACTACAGAATTAAAGGAACCACATCCATGCAGACTGGGAAGGGTGGAGACGTGGAACGGACTGGTCCCACATACATATGTGGTGGATAAAAATTCAGGAGGGATACATCAGGAATGAGGAGTCCCAGCCCCACACCAGACCCCACAGCCCAGGGTTCCAGTGCCAGGAAGATAAGCCCCCATAACTTATAGCTGCAAAAACCAGCAAGAATTTAATAGATGGAAGAAATTATGGAATTCCAAGAAGTTCCTGTTAAAGAATACACCCAGGAACTTACTCAGACTGACTCCCTCTGAACCCCAGCACCAGGATAGCAGCTTGAAAGGCACCAGTGACACGCAGGGAGAAACTAAAGTGTCTGGCATCAAGGCAAGAGCAGGGGGACAGTTTTCTCCCAGACAGGAAGATGAGCAGAGCTACAGAGCTGGCAGACATAGGCCATACCTTAAACTCTGTCAACCTGGATAATACTGTTTGCCCCACCCTGGATATCCCCTGAGGCTTCATGGCACTCAATTTACACCTGTTAACAGTAACTTTTCCATATAAGGTATGCTAAGTGGCCCCAGGCACAGCACTAGCAGCAGCCAGCCTAGAGTGACAGCTTGGTTTTGCTTAGGAATATCCAAGCCCAGCACAAGTAGTAGCATCTCAGATTGTTTTATAGCTCAGGAAGGGCACCTGGGTAAAACATAGGTGGGGGATGACCTTGGCCTACACTACCCAGGAAACACCAGGGCCAACACACTCAGTGGAAAGCTACAGACCACATCTGAGCACCACCACACTGCTCCTACACCACTGATACTCCACAGACGGCAGAGGTTTGGTGATCAGTGACCATAGCCAGTCCTGGCAGCTGACTGGCCTGGATAAATCCCTCCCATTGATCTGCCAACAGCTATCAAGGCTCAGCTACGAGAGGAGGGTATGCTCAGCCTACACAAAGGATACACCTCAAGGGCCCAGCTTGGGTGATTTGGGAGGCTATGCCAATGGACCCTACAGGTGTCCATCTACCGAGACAGGGAGTCATAGCAGCAGTACCTAATACGTAGAGACAAACCCAAGGAAACTGCCAAAATAAAGAGGCAAAGAAATATGTCCCAAATGAAAGAACAGATCAAAAATTCAGAAAAGAAACTAAATAGATGGAGATAAGCAATCTATCAGATGCAGAATTCAAAACAGTTGTTATAAGACTGCTCAAGAGTCTTAGTGAGGACTGCAACAGCATAAAAAAAAAATCCAGTCAGAAATGAAGGATATAGTAATTGAAATAAAGAGCAATTTGCAGGGAAATAACAGCAGAGTGGAGGAATCTGAGAATCAAATAAATCATATGGAATGTAAGGAAGCAAAAAGCAAACAGTCAAAATAACAAGAAGAAAGAATACAAAAGAAAAAAAATAATGAGTAGTGTAAGGAGCCTCTAGGACCACTTTAAGCAGTACAACATTCACAAAGTAAGAGTGCCAGAAGGAGAATAGAAAGAGCAAGAAATTGAAAATTGATTTGAAAAAACAATGAAAGAAAACTTCCCTAATTTGGTGAAGGAAATATAAATGCAAGTCCAGGAAGCAGAAAGAGTCCCAAACAAGGTGGTTTTGAAGAGGCCCACTTCAAGGCACATCATAATTAAAATGCCAAAGGTTTAAGGTAAAGAGAAAATCTCAAAAACATCAAGAGAAAAGAAGTTAGTTAACTACAGAGGAGTTCCCATAAAATTGTCAGCTGATTTCTCAAAAGAAACTTTGCAGGCAAGAAGGTGACTGGCAGGCAATATTTAAAGAATGAAAAGCAGGGACCTACAGCTAAGATTGCTCTACCCAGCAAAGCTATCATTTAGAATTGAAGGTCAGATAAAGAGCTTCCCAGGCAAGAAAACTCTAAAGGAGTTCATCATCACTGAATCATTATTATAGGAAATATTAAAGAGGCTTATTTAAGGAATGAAGATAAAAACTATGAACAATAAAATGGCAATAAATACATACCTATCAACAATTCAATCTAAAAAACAAACTAAGCAAACAAGAAGAACAGAGACAGAATCATGAATATATGTAGAGAGCCTTATGATGGTTACCAGATGGTAAGGGTTGAAGGGGAATGGATGAAGAGGTGAGGGTATTAAGAAGTACAAATAGGTAGATACAGAATAGCTATGGGGATGTAAAGTGTGGTATAGGAAATGAAGTAGCCAAATAATTCATATGCATGACCCATGGACAGGAACAATGGTGTGGGGATTGCTGGGGGAAGCTGGAGTGCTGGGTGAAGACAGGCAAAGAAGGAAAGAATGGAACAACTGTAATAGTATAATCAATAAAATACAATAAAAATAAATTAAAAATAAGAATAAAATACATTTATTTACCATCTGGTAGGAGCATTTGCTAAAGTTGAATAAGAAAAGAATCTTCAAACTGCATATTACAAAGTTGAGACAATATATATTTACTGAAGTTATTGAACAAAGATTTAAAAAATCAAGTAACTCTCTGTAGTTGCATATTATCAAAGTAAACTGGCCTGAGTGTTATTATCTCTCCCCATGAGTACATGAACTTGCATGCATGAGTGTGTATCTCCAGTTGGTAATCCTGGACTTCTCTCCATTCTTCATACAGTATGTTATTTACTTACAATTCAGCCCTAATTAATGTTATGTATGGTTTTCAAGCATTCTATTTGTATAAGCAAAATGTTGCAGATTTTTTTAATGGGCAGAAACTTTATGGATCTTGATCAAAATATCCTCAATAGGTAAACTTCTAACACCAGAAGTTCTATATCCAATGACTACTGACATTCAAGGATAAATATATTGAGTACTGAGAGCAAAATGCTTTCTCCTCTTCAGAAAGTAGAAAATTGGCATCAATTTTCTTTTATCAAATGCATATGTACCTTGTGGGTATTCCCAAGACTAGAACTGCGGTAACAGTGGACAGCTTAGTGAATAAACCTGCTGATTTTTGTTCTTGTCTCTCTATCATCCCATTATCTAGATCCAATCTATACCTAATAAGTGTAGTAAAGGAGAGCATCTTTGGTACTTCTCTAAGCCATTAGTACTGTGCTTTCATCACCTTGTTTCCTCACTCAAGCACATGCCTGCATATTTACCAGATTTTAGCCTACCATCATGTTATTCACCATAAGCATCTCATCGTGTTGCTTTACTATAATCGATAGTCTCAGGATGAAACAAGATACTTGGAAACATAGGCTGACTCTTCGGTTTTTAGTTGCCATGAAGAGGTTTATTATTGTGAATTGAACAACTGTTGTCCTGCTGCTTTCTCTCAATTAATATAAGTACACATGTTTTAGTAGCCATGGTTATTACCAAACCTGTATTGGTCTGAATCAGATGCATTTCTCCTTTGTTAAGGAAACCACTGCATCCACTGCCATGCCTGTGCTTTCTTTTTAATCCAACAATGTCTATTCTAAAAACAGGCATTGATGTACTTTCTACATCATAATCTGCCATTAGCTTTCTCTTGAAAACTAGAAACAAATTGGTTCAAAACTCTGTGCTCCAGTTAGTCAGAATTAACAACTGGAAGCACTCACACAGGTATGTTCATTTCACTTTTGGTGAGAGATAGTAACATTCAGGCCAATTTTCTCCAAACTGCCAGGCAGATGGGTAATCTTTGCAGGTGCTCAACTACTTCCCAGGAAGTGGAAAAGAGTGGCAGATTGGAACATAGCTTTAAGTAGGTGCCACTCACCCCAAATAAAGACATTTAATTGTTCCTCCCCTTTGCACCCCATCCTGTACCACAGAAGTCATATCCAATACCAATGGGCTACAATACAGCAGGGGCTGGGTGAGCTTCTGGAATATGTGGCCATGGAGCCAACACAGCAAATACATCAGTCCATGCTTCAAGCAACAATCACAAGAAAGCAAAATATAGCAGATGAACAGAGAGGTAGAAAAATGAAAGTTTTATTCTAAATAAGTAAGAGGCATCTTTTCATCTCTTGCTCTACCAATTTCTCAAGCTAATATTTCTATTCACCTGCTTCAAGTGCAATGTCTTAAACATCTCTAAATCACTAATTTTATTTTATTATTATTCTTTTTTAAAATTTTTATTTAATAGTGTTAGAGGGAGGAGAAGGGAGAGAGGCAGAGAGGAAGAGAGACATCAGTATATGGTTGCCTTTCACCTGCCTCCAGCTAGGAACCTGGCTGGAGAACTGGCTGGAGACCTGGCTGGCAACCTGGTTATGTTGCCCTGGCTGGGAATCGAACCAGCAACTTTTGGGTGTGCAGGCTGGCACCTTATCCACTCTGCCACCAGCCAAGGCTAATTTACTAATTTTAAACACTTTCATAAGCCTGTTTTTATTTCATCCTTTTAACAACCCTAAAAAGAAGTTTCTGCAGATGGTTGGAGAGATTTTTTCTTTTCTTTTCTTTTTAATTTTATTCATTATTATTTTCAGAGAGAGCAGAAGGGAGAGAGGCAGAGAGGGAGAGAGAGACATCAACATATGGTTGGCCTTTCACCTGCTTCCAGCCACAGACCTGGCTGGAGACCTGGCTTGCAACCTGGTTATGTGCCCTGGCTGGGGAATCAAACCAGCAACCTTTAGGTTTGCAGGCCGGTTACTTATCCACTGTGCCACCAGCCAGGTTGTTGGAGAGTTTTATAAAAATTTACTTAGGAACTCTTCTGAATCAACCTATTGTAAATTTGATTGTTTGTCTTCTTTACATTAAGTTGCAAGAGTTCTTTCTTTAAACTAGATAAAAGTTATTTACCTGACCTATAATTGGCAGATTTTTTTTCCCCAAGAGACTTTTCCTTTTAATTTCATAATGGTATATTTTGGAGCATAAGATGTTTTTTTTGTTGTTGTTGTTAAGTTTTTAAAAGATTTTATTTATTACTTTTAGAGAGAGGGGAAAGGAGTGAGGCAGAGATGGAGAGAGACATCTATGTATGATTGCCTTTCACCTGCCTCCAGCTACGGACCTGGCTGGAGACCTGGCTTGCAACCTGATTATGTGCCCTGGCTGGGGAATTGAACCAGCAACCTTTGGGTTCGCAGGCCGGCACCTCATCCGCTGTGCCACCAGCCAGGGCCAGAGGTTTTAATATTAATGTAATGCAGTTTACCGATTTTTTTCTTTTATGGCTCTTTCTTTTATTTTTGTATCTAAAAAAAAAAAATCCTCTGGCTTACCCAACATCTCAAATTTCCTCCTACATTTTCTTTTATAACTTTTTTGTGTTTTAACTTTTATGTTTAGGTCTATGGTTTACTTTGAGTTCATTTTTTATCTGGATGTTGTTGTTGTTGTTTGCATATGGATAGCAAATTGTCCCAACACAACTTGTTGAAAATATTATCCTTTCTTCATTGAAATGGCTTGGAATCTTTTCCAAAAATTAATTGGCTACAAATGTAAGAGTTTATTTATGGACCTCAACTCTGTCATATTGATCTATATGCCTATCTTTATAACAATACCAAGATTTTTGATGGCTATTGCTTCTAATACATTTTGAAGTTCAGTTGAATTAAGTCCTCCAATTTTGTTCTTCTTTTACAAAGATGTTTTGGTATTCTAGGTCCATTGTCTTTCCAAATAAATTTAAAGAGTAGCTGTTAATTTATATAAAATACCTGTAGGGATTTAGATAGGATGAGCCTTCTAACACAGGAGCATAGACTTTCCATTTATTTAGATTTTCTTTTATTTCTCTTAGCAATGATTTATATTTTTAGTATATAAAACTTGTTGAATTTATTATTTTATTCTTTTTGATGCTCTTATGAATGAAATTTTTAAATTTTATTTCTCCCCCTTTTTCCTTAGTATGTAGAAATACAATTGATTTTGTGTATTGATCTTGCATCTTGCAAACTTTCTATATTGGTTATTAGTACTAGTAGTATTCTTTTGGCTTCATTAGGATTTTATACATATAGTACCATGTCTTACAATAGTACTATAATATCCTTTTAATCTGGATGTTTACAGTCTTTTACTATTAAATATGATAGTAGTTGTGAATTTTTGATAATGCCTTTTATCAGGTATAGAAAGTTTCCATGTATTGCTAATATTTTAAGAGTTTTCATTATACATTGGTGTTGGATTTTGTCCAGTTGTTTTCCTGTGTTTAGTGAGATCACCATGTGGTTTTTGTAGTTTATTCCCATAAATTAGTGTATTAAATTAACTGATTTTCAGATGTTAAACCCACCTAAATTCCTGGAATAAATACTACTTTCTCATGGTATATTAGCATTTCTATATGTTGCTGGGTTGTTTGATTATAATTTGTTAAGAATATTTGTATCTGTTATAAGGGATCTTGGCCTGTAGATTTCATTTCTTATGATGTATTTGGCCAATAAACACGTAAAAAGATGCCCAACATAACTAATCATTAGGAAGGTGCATATTAAAAGTACATGAGTTACCACCTCACACCCATTACGATGGCTACTCTCTAAAAAAAAAAAACAGAACACAACAAATGTTGGAAAAGATGTAGAGTGATTAGAACCCTTGTACACTGTTGGTGAGAAAGTAAAATAGTAGACTGTTGACAAAAGTATGGCAATTCCTCATAGAATTAAAAACAGAATTAATATATGATTCAAAAATTCTACTTCTGAGTATTTACCCAAAAGAATTTGAAGCAGGATCTTAAAGAAATCTTTGTGCATCCATGTTCATAGCAGCATTATTCACAATAGGTGAAATATGGAAGCAAGCCAAATGATTGATTGATGAATACATGAGCAAAATATGACATATACATATGATGGAATATTGTTCAGTCTTTAAAAAGAAGGAAATTCTTTAAATGCTACAACGTAAATGAATCTTGCGAACATTATGTTAAGTGACATAAGTCTGTCACAAAAAGGCTAATGCTATGTGATTACATTATGTAAGATGCTTACAGTAGTAAAATCATAAAAGACCAAATAAAGTACAACGGCAGTTGTTAACAGCTGAGGGGAAGGAGGAATGGAAAATTATGTTTTAATGCATACAGGGTTTCAGTTTTACAAGACAAAAAATATTATAAGGCTAGGAGGTAGTTGTGGTTATGTTACTACAGGGACCAGGCCTAGAGAGGTATGCCTTGAACTGACCAGTAGTGTGTAGGTTCTTGACTTCATGCAGGAAACATTTCACAACATGAATCTGTTTTTGGAGAAACCTGGAGTCTTCTAACAGAAGCAGTAAAGAATTATAGATCAGCGAGCCTATTGGCATGCATGTAAAGTTTATTAGTGAATAGGAGAGCAAAAACAAGGGTGGCCAAAGGCTGGAGTGGCAAGCTCACCCTAGTGCCAGAGGTCTAGGGGCCAGAGGGTGAAGGGCACCCATAGAGCAAGTTCCTTGTTCTGAGGACTTACATAGCTGGTGGGATGGGGGATAGGGGTAAAGAGTTACATATTGATTGACAGGCAAAGATGGTGCTAGCTTTCCAGGACTGAGGTGTAAATACCCAATGTTAATGAGCTTTCTTTAGGTCCTATAGGTCCCTTCTCACCTTTCAGGTCTTGGGATGTAAACACAGTTTTATAGCTTTCCTTTCCAGATAATGGAGACAATACATAGAATTCCAAGGATTTTTTCTCTTCCCATGCTAACATAGTTTTTCTTGTGATATTGGAACACCTGGCAATATGATCAGAACAGGCCCAGGACTGCTGGGTTAGCAGATGAGACATGTCTTCCTCTGCTTCTAGCCTCCTGTAACAAGGTCAAGTGATTCTGAGAGTACATTTATTATAGCTGGAGACAGTGACATGAAGGAAGGGCTTAGGACGAAAGAAGCAATAGGAGAGAGCCTGAGTGGTGTTCTGCTTTGGCTTTTTAGGAACATTATAGGAAAGAATTTAAAAATTGAGCCACACTGAGCTGTGTGAATTCAATGAAAAGTAAAAGTCACAGAGACCCAAGAGAGCAAGTCTGCTTTTACTTCATTGAGGAAAAGGGGACCTCGGAGTCAGATTCAAGGGGCAAGCCAGGGATGAGCTGCCACTGCCCACTGCTCCCCTGGATGCAAGTGTCGTGGGGACCCTCAGAGTTAGGAGAAAGAGAGCAGAGCTACCTGCCTAAGGGAGGAAGGTGCCAGAGTGCTCTAGAGAGAGCAAGGAGTTCTTCATCTTGAAGCATTTTATCTTTCTTTAGCCTATGAGAATCCTAGGGACCGTCTCAGAGGAGGGTCTTAACAAAATATATACTAGCTTTCCAGTTGTACCTTTCAATCTGTTGAATCATCAAAATGTGTATATAGAGATGTCAGTGTTATTTTCTAGTGAGTTTCATTTTTAAAGAATGTCATGTAAGAAGACAGGGATCAAAGCCAGTCTGTCACAAGAAGGCCTGGAATGTGTAAACCATCTGCCCTTAAGTGTCCTCAGTTAAGGAAAATAAAATCCATATGATTCATTAGCTGGCTATAAATTGCTCAAATTATTTGGCCTTGTTTAATTATTTTTTCTCAGTTTCCTTTATTCAATTTGTCGAAGAAATTCCCTAGCCCCTTACTATCTTGCTTCATTTGTACAACATGAATACATTTACTATCACTGAACTGTATACACTTAAAAATAGTTAATATAATAAACATTATCTTATCTGTAGTTTACCACAATCAAAAATATAATTAATTGGGTCTGACTTTTTGTATACATAGGAGAACTCAAGAGTTAAAAGTTTTAACTTAGGCTTAAGTGATTCATGCCTGTGGAAAGCTGTTATTCCAGGCACTGGAATGCATGACCGCATGGCTACAGGTCTGCAATGCAACCTTTGTGTCCCAGCAAGTCTGCAAGCCAGGTGACGGTATCTGAACCATTGTGTTCCAGGCAAGGAAGTCCAGGACTGCACTAAGAATTGTTGAGCAGCAGATAAAGAAATATTTCTAAAATTGTCCCCAAACTACCACTCCTATCTGATTAATCTTTTTCCAGACCCCTCAACTACCCTTTTCTTCTCTATATGAAATAGGTAGGCTTAAGGTAAGATGTTAAAATGATTTTTAAAGGTACATAACTCCCATCATCTTCTTAGATCAGGGGCATCTGAATAAAAGGCCCACAAAGATTCAAGCCTTATTGGCTCTTGCAGTGATGGGCAGCACAAATGTCAACTTTTCCATTTTTGTAGAAAAATATCTGTTTGATAACACTCTTGGAATGTTCAGACTATTTAGAATTTATCATATTTGGCTCTGGCTGGTGGCACAGTGGATAAGGCATCAGCTTGTGAACCCGAAAGTTACTGGTTCAATTCCCAGCCAGGGCACATAACCAGGTTGCAAGCCAAGTCTCCAGTCAGGTCCCTGCTGGAAGTAGGTGAAAGGCAACCATACACTGATGTTTCTTTCCCTCTCTGCCTCCCCTCCCTTCCCCTCTCTCTTAAAATTATAAATAAAATCTTTAAAAAAAAAAAAAAAGAATTGACCATATATTTACTTAATTTCATTAGACTATGAAAGTTGTTTGAGTACTTGAACAAAGTTTCAAATTCTCTATAATTTACTAGTTGTGTATTTAAATGCTTAGAATAATTTTAATCTATGCATTGTAAAACCTCTTTTAAAAGTGTTAAAATTTTCTAGATTCATGTAGTCATATTTTAAGTTAAATTGAAATATTTAAGAAAAAGATTCTTTGGATGTAATACAACAACAATAAAATTAAAAAAAAAAGAAAAAGATTCTTGATATTGTTACTTTAATAAATCAAAATTTACTTTAAATTCAATGTAACCCTCAAATAATCCTTATCATGCATAAAAACTGTCCTCGAGGACACCAGAAGACTCAGGTTGAATGTATTTATCATTTGGCATGATTCTTCCACACCCATGGACTTTTTATTACCCTACCAAATACCAATTCTGATTATAGTAAACAGGTTTCATACATGATCCACTGATCATGAACCACTGAGTCAGCCCAAAAGGCACAATGGAGAGCTGCTTGATTCATGTTTGTTCAGCTCTATGAGTGTAGGAAGGCAGGACATATAGAAATTATAAGGCCTAGGTTAGAAATCTGCTCTACCACACACTATATGTGAGACTTCCAGTAAGTTATTTAACTTTGTATTCAATTTTATCACTAGTAAAACCTGCACTTCATAAGGTAGGTTTGAGGTTTACATAATGCAGCAGACTTAGTGTGTTTAGCACAGCATCTGACACATAGTAAGTGTTTTATAAACATTAGCTGATTGTTGTTGTTATTATTATTACTAACAAGAAAGTGTTAGAGATGTGAATTTCACTCAGATGTTCTCAAGAGGGATTATGTGATTATTAGTTAAACTTTACCATGGATTCTTCTGTGGGAGACTCCTAAATCTATCTTTCTATATTTCAATTGGTAGGACTTTCCCATAGCCCCAGGGATGATGATTTAGCCTGGGGAAAATCCTAGTTAAAAAAAGAAGAGCATTTGGCATTAATCTCTGGCTTCGGGCATAAACCCTAAGGCTCTACAGAGTCTCTTGTTTCAGCTACTTAGATTAGCAGTTAACAGACTAAATAAAGCCTTGTTGTTTTCTGACATATGTTGAAAAGCAAAACAGCTTCCATGACTTTTCTGGGGTTGTAGGTGATCCTACATCTTTAACTATTTTGCCCTTGTATGTGAAAATTAATAACAAAGGTGAGAAGTGTTTCTAATAGTTACTTTTGAACAGCATAATAGTAATTTTTTAAAAAATTTTATTCATTATTTTTAGAGAGAAGGGCAGGAAGAGAGGCAGAGAGGGAGAGAAACATCAGTAACTAAGGTGTACCCTTCATGTGGGCCGGGTACACCCCCCTCTTGTAGTAGAGTCTTGGTCACTCTTCGTAGGTCAATAGGAGGGCTTTACTCAGGCCAGCCAAGTGCAAGGATTGGCTGTGACCACTGACTACCAATTTCCACCCTCCGTGGTGGATCATCTGTGCGGGGCAGGGTGTTGATGTTCCAACATGGTCTGTAGCTGTCCACTGGGTGCACTGACCCTGCTGTTTCCTGGGTGGTGCAGGCCAAGGTCAGCCTCCACTTGTGTTTTGCCCAGGGCACCCTGCTTGAGCTATAAAGCAATATGAAATTGCTGCTGCTTATTATGCTGGGCTTGGAGATCCCCAGGTGAAAACAAGCTGTGAAACTAGACTGGCTGCTGCTAGTACCAAGCCATGGGGCTCACTGAGGCCAGTTGTTGTTTGTTTGAGAGGATGTAGGAAGTGGTGAAGTATGAGCCAGGATCAGCCTTTCATAGAAAAGCAGCTTGGGTGGGGCCATAAATAGGGTGGGGCAGAGTCCCTCGGGAGCTCCAAGGCAGATCAAACAGTGTTAACCAGGTTGTTGGAGTCTCAGATAAGGCACCAGCTTACTGGCTCTGTAAGGGGAAGGTTTAGAAAAAGGACAATGGCCTCTGTTCGCCTTAATGTCAGACACTCCAGTTTCTCTCTTTACATATACAACTGGTGCCTGTCAAGCTGATACCCAGTGCTAAAGCTCAGAGGGAGTGAGTGCAAGCCGCTAAGTCCATATGAGGGTTCTTTAAGAAGAACTGCTTGGGGCTCCAGAAGTTTCTTCCACCAACTTAATCCTTGCTGGGTTTTGCAGCCAGAATTTGTGAGGATTTACCTTCCTGGCACTGGTAACCTTGGCTGAGATGGCTCATACCTGAGGTATCCCTCCAAAATTTTCCTCCTGTGATATCCCTCCCAGTCTGAGTCTGTGCCCCTCCTTCTAGCCTGATGGATGTGTTTTTTTTTTTAATTTTGTAATTGTCTGACTTCCATTCTACTTGATTTCTGATGGTTCTGAGTTATGGTTGTTCTATATTTTAGCTGTAATTTTGACGTGGTTGTATGGAAAAGCAAGCCATGTCTGCCTACACTGCCATCATGACTGGAGTTTTTAGTTAATAAGTTTTATTTTCAGACCATCCTTTGTGGTTACTTTAGGTTTCTGAGTTTGTAAAACTGCCATGCAGGTGTCCCCTGAACTTGTCAAGTTTTGTATTGCACCCCTTTTTTCCCTTATTACCAACATAGAGGTGCTAACTTTGACTCCAGAGTGGTGCCCCAAGATAGCATGGCAGTATCACATTGTCCTGGTAACCAACTTAGTGTGGCAGGTGATGACAGATCCCCCTCCCCTGGCAGAAACGTGGCAGGAGGAAGCCTTTGCATGGAAGCTGCACAAATCTGTCAAGGGTGATTGATGGAGAGAAAAGCTCTCCACCCACTTCTAGTTTTGATTAAAGGGAAAACCGTAGGACAGAGAGGCACATGTAGCTAAAGTTTAACATGGATGCAGGCAGAGGGACGGACCTGTCATTCTAGCCTAGGAAAAGGGTGGGATTGGCTGCGGAGCTGAACCCTTCTGGAGCACATTGAAACTTGTGCTGAGAGATTTAAATGGAGGGAAGGCAGAGACTTATTCTTTCTCCTCCCCTGGAATTCATGCACAGATGAGTGAGTTGGAGCACTTAGGGACATGGGTCAGCCCTGGCAGCTATGTTGCCAGGCAGCAGGTGCTGAGCCCCTGCATGAGTGGCTGCAGCCATGGGCAGAGGCCCCAGCCCCTGGTGTGGGAAGCCATAGCGTGGTGATGGCAGGTACCAGCCCCATCTGCAGGCTTCTGGGACAAGACTGAAGCTGGGGACCCCTCCACCTAGCAGTCTTGGGCTCCCAAAAGGACAGATGAAGATGGAGCAGGATTTCGGGGCATGGTTTTGGCTTTCAGCCTTTCTGGTAACAAGTGATTTTTCTTCTGTGTTTTGCAGAAGAGAAGGGCCCAGAGTCGGGGAGTCTTCCAGTCATCCAAATTGTACAACATCTTAATAAAGATCTTTTTCTTTCCCCAGCAACCTTGGTCCTCAAAATAAGTCTGTGTTTGACAGTGGGCAGCTGAACCCCATTTTGGCTTGGTAACTTTATTTGCTCTTTGCTGCAAGTTTTCCCTGCAGCAAGTATTCCAAGCCATTTCAAAGAAAATAGAGGCTAAATAAAACTCCACAAAGCAAGCCTATACACTAGGCTGATAAGAGAATGAGAGCATGAAGCAGTCAGCCAGGTGATTATTAGGTCATTTATAGCTAATTAAGAGAATGAGGCTGAAAAACAGACCCTATTTTTATCGTTAAATTGCAGGATGCTTACGTGGTCACCAGGACTCCTATCTGATCTGCCATTATGAAGCTGAACCCAAACATTCTCTTTCTGTTCAGAGGAGCTATTTCTCATTTATTCTTCCCTTTGCCCTGTGGGAAAAAAGAGAGGGCTCAGGGAAAAAAAATTGCATTAGGAAATGAAATGTTCTAAATTTTCCTAAAGCTTGAAGATATTTATTTAACCATAGTTAATGTATTCTCATTATGGAGAATTTTAGTGACCTCCAATGCAGCAAAAAAAGCAGAAAACTATCTCAGGTTCAGTGTCCCTTATTACAGGTCCAGTATCCCCTGGTGGAGTACCACCTAAGAACCTCCATTTCCTCCTGTACCTTAAAAGGTGTGTAAGATCTTATAATAGGCATGAAATACATCTATTTCTCCCCTGGTTTCACCTTGTATTTATTTTCCTTCTTCTTCTTCTTCTTCTTCTTCTTCTTCTTCTTCTTCTTCTTCTTCTTCTTCTTCTTCTTTTTGCCAAATTATTTTTACCTTTATATGTTTACATTATTGTGTGTGATTTTGTAAATAAACTTTATTCTTTATGAGCAAGCAATGTATCTTTAATAAGCAAGGCTGATGGTCAGCCTGGGGGGCACCAGTTAAGTGACCTTGGGTGTTTAGAGTCGGAGTTCACTCTCTCAGTTTCAACTTGTCACTTACTGAGTTAGACCAACACTTAAACATTTTTCATACATACGTATGCTTTCACAGAGTCAGGCCATGTTTTTCAAAACCTTATTTCTGCCCTGGCTGGTGGCACAGTGGATAAGGTCCTGCCTGAGAACCCAGAGGTCGCAGGTTCGATTCCCAGCCAGGGCACAGAACCAGGTTGCAAGCCAGGTCTCCAGTCAGGTCTGTAGCTGGATGCAGGTGAAAGGCAACCATACATTGATATCTCTCTCCCTCTCTGCCTCTCTCCTTTCCCCTCTCTTTAAAAATAGTAAGTAAAATATTTAAATAAATAAATACTACCTTGATTCTTAGGGTTCTCAAGTACCAAGGAATACAAAGGAAATCACCCTCAAGTTAAGAATACATACTCCAACTGCATTCAAACATGTCATACAATACACCCATTTTTTAACGGCTTACAGTAACAGCCATGATTTTAGGTACTCAACAAAGAATGAAAGCTATTAAGAGTTTAGTTGTCACCTCTAAAATCTCCACAATTACTCAAAGTCAGGACTGCTTAAAAGAGAAAGATGGTGCATCTCTGATATAACAGCACCTCATGATTACCTTCAGTTCTAGTCCCATCCATCTGTAATTTGCTCATGTCTTTTAAAAGAGATCTAGAGATAGGGCAGTAAACCAGAACAAGTGGAATAGGGAAACTGAGACACATAGCTAAACAAAATGGCTGATCAATTTATAGCCAAATATAAAAGGTTACCTCCCTAGAGATGACATCTAGACCTCAGTTGTAGTTCAGCTTCAGGCCAAGGAAAGCAAGGAAACCAGGTGCATGACACCAGGACAAGCTACAATGACTAAAGATCCTGTGTTCTGGTGCTGACCAATTAGTGGAAACCACAACCCTGAAAGGGCTGATGGCTATTCTACCAAAACCCTCCCCTGAGATGTCTTCTAAAATTTCTACCTGCAAAAAAGAAATAAAAACCTTATGACAAAGAACACAGTATGCACATTTTCCCTCTAGGGAGCAGCTTGTGCCATTCCCTTTCCCCTCTTCTTCCCTCACTTCTCCCCACGGCACGCATCTCCTAAACTGTAAGGGACCTCAAAATTTGCAACAGGGGAGCAATGGGGAGGGGCAACTCATCCCAGGCTGACCTCCCGAATCTGTCCCCAAGGCCCCTTTTCTGTGACTTCCCAGAGTGAGCTCAGGCAGCCCAGCCTAAGCTCTCCTGTTGCTTCTTCCTTGTGTTACTGTCCCCAGCTCTAATGAACATACTCTCATAGTCTCCTAGACTCATGTTCTGAAATCTTTCCTGCATGAAGTCAAGAACTCATACTCTACCTGCTGGCCCTAGGCAGACCCACTCAGGGCCAGGCTCTTGTCCAGTGACATTCTTGCTTATTATGCCCATAGGGTTATAATACTGTCCTGGTCAGGATTGAGTTACAGAAAAGAGGAATTACTTTAAAAAGAAAGCAGTTTTGAGTCCTGGCTGGTAGTACTGTGGATAAGGTGCTGGTCTGAGAACCCAAAGGTTGCTGGTTTGATTCCCCAGCCAGAGCACATAACCAGGTTGCAAGCCAGGTCTCCAGCCAGGCCTGCAATTGGAGGCAGGTGAAAGGCAACCATGCATTGATCTCTCTCTCCCTCCCCGTCTCTCTAAAAATAATAAATAAAATCTTAAAAAAGAGGGAAAGAAAGAAAGAAAGAAAGCAGTTTTGCCTGGCTGGTGACACAGTGGATAAGGTGCCAGCCTGAGAAGCCAAAGATCGCTGGTTCAATCCCCAGCCAGGGCACATAACCAGGTTGCAAGCCAGGTCTCCAGCCAGGTCTGTAGCTGGAAGCAGGTGAAAGGCAACCATACATTGATATCTCTCTCCCTCTCTACCTCTCTCCCTTCATCTCTCTCTCTGAAAATAATAAAATCCGTTAAAAAAAAAAAAAGTTAAAAAAAAAAGTTTGGTTACTTACAAAATCACTGGCAGAGCTAGAAGTGCAAGCTCTAGGTAGGAATCTAAGTAAAGGCTCCCATGCAATCACTTCTGAACTGACCCGCCAAGGGAACGACTTCCTTTGCCACAATCAGCAGGTAGAGCAATCAAGGAATGCTGACTGACTTCAGGAGCACACTTTGCTCCAAGTCCTACCTCTCAAAGCTGGTGATTGAATACAAGAATTCCACTGTGGGAAAATCCAGTGTCTTCATAACTTTGTTTATTAGAAGAAACAAAATAAGGGGAGGGGTGTTAAAAGGTGGTCAATAATTTCATGCAAGTGCATTTAACTGGCCAAATCTAATCACATCTGGAGCCTCATCAAGGGTGTCTAGGAGATGAAAATTTTAGCATTCTAAAATTTCATCAGGCAAGAAGACATTAAAAGAGCATTTGTCAAAATCTACATTGTAAATTACTTGCAAATCGTAGAATCAATTTATTTAATGGGCCATGAAATCAATTGATTTTTAATGAAATGGAATAAAATATATTCCTATGTAATAAAAGAAGATTGTTTCACAACACCTTGTATTTCAGGGTCATGTGTGTGTACTGGGTGATGTCTTTAAATGATCCTATCATCTGTATGAACTAAGGTGAAAAAAAGTTTGATAGTCACTGTTCCACAAGGGAGGTAGAATGAACTTGGAGCACTAATCACAATACATAACATCAACTTTATGAAAATGAATGTATATCTAAACTGTTGGTTTTGCATGGTTTCTGTAACAAAATACCATAAATGCAGTGGCTTAAAACAACACAAATTAATTATGTTATAGCTCTGTAACACAGAAGGCATAAATGGATCTGGTTGAGCTAAAATTAAACTGTTAGGGCTGAATTCTTTTCTAAAGGCTTTAGGAGGAGAACCTAGGTCCTTACTTTTTCTAGTTTCTAGAGGCTGTTCACATTCCCTAGCTCGTGGTCCTCTCCTTCCATCTCCACAGCCAGCAACAATAGACTACCTCTTGTTCAGGTTGCTGCCTCTCTTGCTGTCTTCTGCCTCCAATATCCCCTTTTAAGGACCATTGTGATTACATTGGGTCCATCAGCTAATCCAGGATCATCTTCTCATTTTAAGTCAGGTAATGATGAGCAATCTTAATTCTACCTTCAACCTTAACTTCCCCTTGCCATGTAGCCTAACGTATTTGCAGGTACCAAGGATTAGGATTCATATGTCTTAGGGGGAGAGGCATTATTCTATGTACCACTTTAACCAAACTGCCTTAATGATGGTGGAATGTCTACATGTCTTATGAAATAGGGAGAAAAAGTACAACTGATCTTGCAATGAAGATCCATCTCCTTTCTGCTGATTTCAGAGCAAAATGAGATAAGAAAAATGCATAATTTTTCTTTAAGACAACGTACATAATTTCATTAGTTACTTAGAATTCTCTCTGTTGGTTCACTCCTATGAACAATGCTGATATCTAACTACATTTTGTTCCCCTCCCCACAAGCATCAAATTTTAAATACCATTATACTTCAAGATAGACCAATAAGTCCACCAGTGAGTTTATATTATGTTTTATATATGAACCCATCCTCTCCTACCATTTTCAAGTTGTGCTGTATCTACATTGTAGAATATTGCTACCATATAGCTATAGTGTTTCCCTTAACTCTATTATTTAGTCTCAGTTTTACCTGTAAATGTGTATTCAATACTCAAAGATCAATATATAGTCAATGGTCTCCAGCCACAATAATTGTCTAAAGAGTCCTCAGGGAAAAATGTTGGAAAAAAGATATTCCCTGAGTTCTTACATGTTCTTAAGAGTATCTATGGCCTTTATACTTAATGACAGTCAGTTTTTCAAAATATACAACTCAACTTACATTCCTTTCCTTGAATATAATAAATATTCTATTTTGGCATAAAGTATTGCTGAAAAAAATTTTAAATGGCTTTTTCCCCATTATAAGTGACTTAATGTTTCACCTGTAAACTTGAAGAGTTGTGGTCTCCTTACTATTAATCCAATAGCTTTATAAGAATATATCTCAGTGTTAGCTCTTCTGGGACAATTTTCTCATAAATAAACAGAATATTATTTCAAGACATTTTTTAATTAAAAACACAGAAAATAGCAAGTGCTAGCAAATGTGGAGAAATTAAAACCCTCAAGCATTATTAGTGAGGATGTAAAATGTTGTAGTAGTTATGGAAAATTATGATTGTTCCTCAAAATATTAAAGAGTTATCATATGATCCCAAATCTCACTTTCAGAAATTGAAGTCATCTCAGAAAGGTATTTATAAACCCATGTTCATGGCAGTATTATTCACAATAGTCAAGAGACAGAGGCAAGTCATTGATGTCTGAATGGAAAAACCAAGTGTGGTATATACATACAGTGAGATACAATAGTCAGGCTTAAGAGGAAGAAAGTTCTGACACATGCTGCAACATGGGTGAAACTTAAGGACATTATGCTAAGGGAAACAAACCAATTGCTTAAAAACAAATACTACTTGATTCCACTTATGTGGGGTTCCTACTTAAGTTAATCAAGATCAAAGAGACAGAAAGTAGAATGATTGCTGCCAGAGGCTGGCAGAGGGAAGAACAGGGAGCTATTTAATAATTATAGAGTTTATTTGCAAGATGGAACTTCTGCATATTGGCTGTACAACAAGAATGCAGTTAATACTACCAAACTCTATGCTTAGATTAAGACAGTAAACTTTATATTTTGTGTATTTAAAAATGTTTTTAATATATTTTTTAAAGATTTATTTATTATTTTTCAGGGAGAGAGGGGGAGAGAGAGAGGGAGAGGGGGAGAGAAACATGTATGGCTGCCTTTTACCTGCCTCCAGCTACAGACCTGGCTGGAGACCTGGCTTGCAACCTGGTTATAAGCCCTGGCTGGAAATCGAACCAGAGCCCTTTGGATTTGCAGGCCGACACCTTATCCACTGTGCCACCGGCCAGGGCTTTTTTCTTTTTTTTAATATTTAAAAGAAAATTTAGGCCCTGGCTGGTGGCACAATGGATAAGGCACTGAACTGCAAACCCAAAGGTCACTAGTTCAATTCCTAGCCAGGGCACATAACCATGTTGCAAGACAGGTGGCTAACCAGATCCATAGCTGAAGGCAGGTGAAGGGCAACCACACATTGAAATCTCTCTCCCTCTCTACCTCTTTCCCTTCCCTTCTCTCTAAAATTTTTTTAAATTTTTTAAATAAATAAATGTTAATATCCCTGACCGTTATCTCCTCTGAGGCTCCCTCTCCTAGTGAGAAAATAGATTTACCTAGGGGCCCATGCCAAGGAAGGGGCTGGAGCTCTCCCACTTCACACTCAACTCATCAATCCATCCGGTGATTCTAGAAAGCTCCTAAATCTACTTCTCTGATTCCCTACTGCCTTAATCCTAATTCCCTGACCTGTATTATTTCTTTCCCTTTCACCCAGGCTTGCAGCAATCCATTCACAGTACTTTAGAACATTTCAACCAGTATTCTAAAACAGAGAATGGATCACATTACTTTTTCAAGAAAATCCCAGCTCCTTAAACAGCCTTACAGAGGACTACATAATCTGGTCACTGGTGATCTTTTCAGCCACTTACCAATCCATTCACTGAGTTTTCATTGAGGCCCATTTTACCACAGATCCTGAGGCTAGTCTGAGCTCCAAGTGAATGAGGCACTTTGAAGAGATGTTCATATAGCCCAAGGCCATTGCTCCTCTACCCTCCTGCACTATTTAGCCATAATCTTCATTAAATGCTACTTGATTTGTGCTGCAAAATCTTCAGCCATGATTCACTAGGCCCCATGAGCACATTAATATCAAGAAAGAAGCTGCAATGTGCTCTTAACGATATAGTTCCCCAGAAAAAACAGAACATATTTCAGTCTCCAAAATGTTTATTTTTTTAATGCAATAATGAAAAGATAATTTGGTGTTCCAGACATTCCAATCACATTTTCTCATAATCTACTATCTTATATTCTCTATTGGCCTTTCTCTCTCTTTGTATACTAGTAATAAATAATAATAAAAGTTTCGTTCCTCATGCTCAACTTCACATTACTTTGGCTCAGGTTTCATTTGCAACTTTGTCTTTATTCCCTTAGGTTTTGTATTTTTTTTCCATTTCATTATCTTCCCATTAATCTCCAAGTCTTCTCCTTAGTGCTAATGCCTCAAGATTAATGTGTCTCACTGAGGACATCAGGGACTGAGGCTTTTTGGACTTTTTTGTTATCCTGCTGACCTGATTATGAAACTATACTTTGTTTTATGAGAATAGAAATACAGAGAGAAAATATATCAAATAAATTAGAGAATTGCTTAAAATTGCTGAGCAAATAGAAGGTCCTAAACTCAACAATAAACAGTAGATTCACATAGTTTGTTTTGTTTTTTTTTTTTCAGATAGTACTCTTGTGGGAACTGACAGTTTATATTTAAAACTTCTACTGTTCCCTCCCTAATCTTCATTCTCAGAGAATTCATCCAGTTTCAGAACTCTAAATTCCATCCTGCCAATTCACAACTCTTTATCACTGGGCCTGAAACTTCACCCAAGATCCATTATTTCTAACCATATTTAAGATCATTTTCATGGGGTTCCTGCCATTTCCAAAGCAAAGAATTTTATTAATTTTATTTCTCCCCCATCTATAACCCATATTTTTTTGTTTATAATATTACATTCTTCTAGATAGCCAGGTTCAAGTTATCCCAATTAACACCTAATGTGTACTTCTATGTTATGCATCAGGAACAGGGAAATAGAATATAATTCTTATCCCCAACATGTTCTCAGCCCATCCAGGGAGAGAGACAAATAAACCATAAAGATGGGAGCCAAGATCTAAAACAGGCTCACACTGTGATCACTGTTTACTTTTCCCTTCTCCTCATCCTTGATATTCATCTTTTTGCTAAGTGCTGCTGTAGTTTAACCCAAAGTTTATAAGACTCATTACTGATCAGTCTTCTTTCTAACTTGAAATCTTCAAGTTGTATTTTCCTACATTCTCTCCTACATTCAGTCAGTCCCAAGAACAATCCGTTCTGGTTTGGTTTGGTTTCATGAGTCGTTCCTCCACATCACAGAGCTGCCAGGGCATTGCTTCCTGTTGTGAGTACTCTAACATCCTCCTTTCAATGCTTCCAGTTCTTCCAATCCATCCAGGACATCAGACTAAATTTCTTACAGGGATACATTCCCACACGATTCTCTGTCTCTGGAACTTACACTAGACTTAGTCTAACCACAACAGGGTGCCTCCAACAGCATTCATCAAGGCCCACTCTAGTGCCCCAAGCTCCATTCCTGCTAACTTCCAAAATTCTGCTCAAGAGTGAGAGCCAAGGCTCAATTACAAAAGTGCACCTTTGATGAGCTCCCTTAGCCTGCCAGCCAGCTCTTGGAAATCTATTCACATTCTGCCTGGCATTGAAGGACAAGCTCAGGTTTCACTTCTTTTCCTAACTACTGAGACTAAACTTAATTGCTCCTTTTCTGACTTGACCCAGAGCTATTCCAGGTTTCCCAGGCCAGCAAAGGCTCAAGGGGTCTGGTTAGTGATGGTTCTCTGTTGCAGAGAAATAAAATCAATCAATGGTCTTTTATCTCTTTTGGTGTATAAATTCCTTAAGTAAATTTTGGGTTTCAAAATTGAGCAAATGAAGAAAAATAAGTAGCTCAGTCTTAAAAAGACAAACATTTTTAAACTTGAGGTATTTGAGATAATAACAGGTACCTCCCAAGTTAGAAATGCAATCAAAATGCACAGCCCAACCATGCCACTCTTAGAAAAATTATTATAGTAATAATCTTAGCCTTTCTTTGCACCATTAGGCTGATTTTTCTGTGTCAGTGCCTTTAACATTTTACCTTTCCTACCAAAACTTGTTCTCATGAAAAGACCTCATGAGCAAGCTATAACAGAAAGAATATTGGACTAAGAGTTGTAAGATCTGTGTTATAGTATAAATTCCAATATGAAGAATCAATGTCAAGAGAAGTCACTTTACCTCTATGCTTCATTTTCTTTGTTTGGAATATAAGGAAACTGAACAAAAATTTTTCCTAAGTTTCCTCTTGTTGTAATTTTTTTTAATACATGGTGCTATATATATGGTGATAAGTAAATAAGTACTAAGTTTTTATCTCTCCAAGTAATATTATTTTAGTACTATAAGCAAAATAAATGAATCTATATTTTCTCCAGCTCTTTAAGAGAAAGAATTTGAGAAAGGAAAAATGGTGAATACTGAATGAACAGGTAGATTCTTCTTCATGAAGTCAACCTGGCTGTCAATGGTGATTACTGATTATCAGGTTAAAAAGAAAAGAAAGGTTAATAATTTAGTCACATAATAAAAATTTAATTGAACCTTCTTTTCAAAGCATCTGTTTGTCCAACTATAGCACAAAGTTGTTTCTGGGTTCATTAAATAAAACTATTGGTTGATTATGTAATTTTTAAAAAATTGTCCAGAATTCCAATCAAGATGGCAGCATAGGTAAACATGATTCACCTCCTCTTACAACCACATCAAAATTACAACTAAAATATGGAACAACCATCACTCAGAACAATAAGAAATCAAGTTGAATGGAAATTGGATGACCAATGAATTAAAGAAACCACATCTATTCAAACCAGCAGGTGAGGCAGAGACATGAAATGGTCTGTTCCCACATCTACATGTGGTGTATAAAAATTTGGGGGGTGTATCTCAGGAGTGACGAGTCCCAGCTATACACCATGCACCCCAACCCAGAGTTTCATTGCCAAGAAGATAAGACCCCATAACTTCTGGCAGTAAAAACCAGCAGGGACTGAGTGAGTAGAAGAAATAGTTGACGTCCCAAGCAATTCCTCTTAAAGAAGCCACACAGGGACTTACTCAGACTCACTCCCTGTGAGCTCTAACATGAGAGTAGCAACTTGAAAGGCACCAGCAGCATATGGGTAGGAACTGAAGTGTCTGACATCAAGGATAGATCTGGGGAACAAGTTTTTCCCAGACAGAAAGGTGAGTAGAGGGCATTGTCTTTATTCTGAACCCTCCCGACACAGAGTCACAGAGTGGACAGGTGGAGGCCATATCTGAGACTCCATCAACCTGGCTAACACTGTTTGCCCCACCCTGGAAATCCCCTGAGATTCTATCCCACCCAATTTATGAGCCCACCCAAACTGTTAACTGTAACTTCTCCATATGAATGGCTGGTCTTGGCTCAAGCTTCACAACTTTCTAATCCTTTCAAATAAGCAACAGCTGACCTCAATGAGCCCTAGGCCTGGCACTAACAGCAGAGAATCTCATTTCACAGCCTGGATTCACCTGTGAATCTTCTAGCCCAGCATAAGTAGTAACCATCTGAGATTGCTTTATAGCTCAGGCAGGGTGGCCCCATGCAAAACCTAGGTTGAGGCTGACCTTGGCCTACACCACCTGGGAAACCCCAGAGCCTGAGCACCCAGTGGACAGCTACAGACCATATTGGAGCACCACCACCCTGCCCTGCACAGCTGATCCTCCACAAGCAGCAGGCGCTGGTGGTCATTAGCCACAGCTAATCCGTGCAGCTGACTGGCCTGGGTAAATCCCTCCCATTGACCTGCCAACAGTAATCAAGGCTCAACTATAAGAGGAAGGTTTACTCAACTCACACAAAGGGCATACCTGAAGTACCCAGTTTGGGTGATAGGGAAGTCTGTGCCACTGAAACCTATAGGACCCCTACTACATTAGGTCATGCTATCAATATAGGAAGTCATAGCAACTCTACCTAATACATGGAAACAAACATAGGGAGGCTGCCAAAATGAGGAGACAAAAAATAAAACATGGCCCAAGTGAAATAGCAGATCAAAACTGCAGATAAAGAACTAAGCTTTAAGAGAAATGGAGATAAGCAACCTATCAGATACAGAGTTCAAAACACTGGTTATAGGGATGCTCAAGGAAGGTAGTGAGGACTTCAATAGCATTAAAAAATCCAGCCCTGGCTGGTGGATCAATGGATAAGGTGCCAGCCTGCAAACACAATGATAACTGGTTCGATTCCCCAGCCAGGGCACATAACCAAGTTGCAAGCCAGGTCTCCAGCCAGGTCCATGGCTGGAAGCAGGTGAAAGACAACCATACATTGATGTCTCTCTGCTTCTCTCCCTTCCCCTCTCTCTAAAAATAGTAAATAAAATACATTTTTTAAATCCAGTCAGAAATAAAAAACACACTAATTAATATAAAGAACAATGTACAGGGAAAGAACAGTACAGTGGATGAAGCTGAGAATCAAATTAATGATTTGGAACATAAGGAAGCAAAAAAAAATCAGAACAACAAGAAGGAAGACTCAAAACAAAACAAAACAAAACTAAATAAGGATAGTGTATTCAGCCTATGGGAGAACTTTAAGCATTCCAACATTTGCATCATAGGGATGCTGGAAGGAGAAGAGGAAGAACGAGAAATTGGAAATCAATTTGAAAAAAAAAAATGAAAGAAAACATCCCTCATTTCATGAAGGAAATATAAATGCAAGTCCAAGAAGCACAGAGAATCCCAAACAAGATGGACACAAAAAAGCCCACACTGAGACACATCATAATTAAATGCCAAGGTTAAGATAAAGAGGAAATCTTAACAGCAGCGAGAGAAGGGCAGTTTGTTAATTACATGGAAATTCCCCTAAAACTGTCAGCTGATATCTCAAAAGAAACTGCAAGCTAGATGCAACTGGCAAGAAATATTCAGCTATGAAAAGCAAGGATCTACAGCCAAAATTGCCCTATGGAGCAAAGCTATTATTTAGAATAGAAAGGCAGATAAAGAGCTTCCCAGACAAAAAAGAAAAAACTATAGGATTTCATTATCACCGAAATATTATTATATAAAATGTTCAAGGGTCATATTTAAGGAAAAGAAGATGAAACCTATGAACAATATAATGGCAATAAATACATATCTAGCAACAATTGAATCTAAAACACAAACGAAACAAATAAGAAGAGAGAATACAGAGAGCATTTTTATGGTAGTCAGGTTGGAGGGGATTGTGGGGGAAGAATAAAAGGTGACGGGATTAAGAAGTACTAATAGGTAGTTACAGAATAACCATGGGGATGTAAAGTACAGTATAGGAAGTGAAATAGCCAAAGAACTTATATGCATGACCCATGGACATGAACAATGATTTGAGAATTGCCTGAGGGAGTGGGAGCGGGCGGGGGGGGGGAGGGTGCTGGGTGGACGGGGGCAAAGAGGGAAAATTGGCACAACTGTAATAGCATAATCAATAAAATATAATTTAAAAATATTTTTTACAAACACTGTCTCAGAACTGCCTGCCATGTCATGGGGATTATTGGCACTCACTAATTACTGATTCAATGAACAGGAGGTCAGGAAATTGAAAAAAAAAAATCCTGGATGGAATTACCACAGACACTTCGCTTTTGCCAAACAACAGGAAAGGCCAGTAGAAGCAGGTATTTGGGCTCGGAGGAACAGCTTTCAGAGAAGTCATGACCCAAGAGCTGAGTAATGCCTCATGGCAAATGAAAGGCTCCGTGACCCACAAGGGAAGCTCAGATCCAACATCCCAGCCTGAAGGGAAAGGGCAAGGCTATTGTCTGGTTCACTGAAATGACAGTGCAGCTACTCCCCAGACAAGCTCTCTTGTTGAATCAGATCTTTCTTTATCACTCCTGTGTTACAAGGTTGTGATCATAACCATAAAACAAAAGAAATTATAAGAGGATATTTTCAATCAAAAAAGCACTCAGTGAAACATGTAATTAAGTGGAAAACTGTCAATGATTGCTTATTGTATCTGCACAGGACAGGACATTGGTTTAATGAATTTATATAAATGGGAAGAGACAACTGTGTAATGGATAGTACAACAGTAGACAATGAAGAAAATATACTCCAGGAGGCAACAGGTCACTGAGAACAACCTCAGGGGTGCTGAACATTGAAAAATGTATAAAGTTCAACAGAAATTATTCTTTAAATAATGTATGTATTTCTAGACAACAATGATTTGTGAAATAGGCTAACCCGAAAGCAAACAACTAAGTTCATCTCTTCTAGTTCCAACCAGAAGCCATTTATTTCTTCTAGAAAAATTTGAAGAAACTTTCTTTGGACAGTCTTGCAATGTGTGAAAGGAAAGCAGGAAATCAGGGAATGCCTTAAATCTTAGACAAATGTTTGTACCCTCTCTCTTCATAAACATAAATGCCACTTTGTCCTGCAAGTTAAATCCCACTGCAACTCCAGAAGATAGTGTAATATTTTTAAGAAGTTCAAGGATTTTATTACATCTAAGTCCACCTACAAGAACTAGGTCATTGACTACAGATTGGAAATATTTCATAATGTGGGAGAGCTTGTTGTCATATGAGGACCCGAAAGCTTTGGGTACTCTGTACTGTCTCAAACTACAGAGAAACAAAAGAAATAAGGGGACAGCAAAACTCAGAACCAGAAAATAATCATATCATGAGGACATTTTGTTACAACTTCCTGCTTCAACCTAAGAAGTGGAAGAAAATTTTGAAGAAACAGCAGTGGCAGAAGAGGGGAAGCAAGTATTAGAGCCATGTAGCATGGAGGTCCCTGTCATTCTTCCTCCCCCTTCTGCAAAATTTCTACACCTTGCTCTTTTACCACATGCCAAAGTAAACTACTATTGCTATTATTTTGGGAATAGACTCATATAGAATACAAACTGCTATTGAGGGAGCATGGTAGGGCCTACTGCTTCCCAATATGAATCCATTTTATAGCAAGCAAAGCAGAGAACTAACCAACCAAGGAACAGAAAAGATTATGTAGGGTGGAAAATTTTTTAAGTTACTTTTTACCCCTTAATTTCACCACCTCAGGTTTTTCTATTTTTCTACAGTGGAACGGATAGAAATAATAGCCATTCAACAAATATTTATTATTATTATTATTATTATTATTGTGTGTAAGACATGTGGACCATTACAAAGATAAAACATGGACTCCTATAAAAGAATTTGTACTCTCTTTGCTAAAGATTTGTGTCTACTAGCTTTTATAACATTACCCTCTTATTCTGCTCTCATCTGTTTAAGAATATTTTTGTGTCAATTTTTGTGTTCCATTAGCTTTTTCAAAGTTCTTATTTTATAAGCTATCCTGAAGAAAATGCCTTTTTTCAAGATTTTGACTACATATTTTTTATAGTTTACTCACCTAGAATACCAGAGCCCAACTTAAATGCTAAATTTTGCTTCGTTATTTTCATTGCTTTCTGGACCATCTCTATTTGAATATCCTAAAGGCATCTTCCCCTCAAAATATCCAGAACAGAATTTATTTTCCTTTTTCTCACATTCCTTTTCCCTTCCCTACTCTCTTAGTGTCATTTCTTCTATAGGTAAACCCTTAGGTAAAAATTCCAGTATAAATACTTAATTTGGAAGGTTATCCAAGGAGATGATTTCAGGATTAGAGCAGTGAGAGCAGGAAGGAAAAGCAGCCAGAAAGTCTTGATTGCCAAACAAGCTACCACTATGGGAACCTAAAGATGAATTACACTGGGAGTAGAATGCACACTTCACCTGTGGTGCAAAGGTGCTGAGGTACTTACCCACAACTGCCAGCAAAGAATGGTTGAAGGCTGCGTCAGGACAAGAATTCCCCAGCACTTCCCACCTCCTTTGCACCTGCCACCAAAGAAAACCCTCAGGCATTGGAAATGCACTTTAGCTGTTAAGACTTTGCACTGCAGTTATGAGTTAGGCACCAGCCAGGTCCCCTGACTCTGTTCTGCATTGTGGTCAATGCACCACATCATGGGTGACCTCAGCTAGAAACCTTATAATCATCCATGATTTCTCCCACTTCTTCACCCCCTACATTTAGTCATCAACACCTGTTAATTTTACAGCATGGTGTTAACTTTGTCCTTCTCAGTCCTTAAACTGTTGCCTTAATTCCATGTATGTCAATGCCTCGCCTAAAATATCACCATGAATGGATTCCTAGCTGGTCTTTTGTCCTCCAGGCCTGTCCTTTGAGTGGATAGCAGAGTCATCCATCATTCACTCTACCACTGGGGGGATAATGATAATAATAGCCAACAGGTATAAATGCTCTCCTTCTGGGCAAGAGACTGGACCACATACGTTACATGCATTATCTCACTTAAGCCTCATCATAAACTTATAAGACAAGTAATGGTCCTTATCCCCTTTTATGGATAAGATTACAGAGGCTTCAAGAACTTAATGAAATCAGATCTAATGAGCTCAGAGAAGGGCTCCAAGCCTAGGTGGTCTGAATCGAGGACTTTGGTGCTTGACAACCATACAACATCACCCATGTACTCAGTTATTAGTTTAAAATGCAAATCCAATTATATTATATTCCTAGTTAAAAGTTCAACCCCAACAATGGTTAACTAACATTTTAATAATTAAAACCTTAACTTTTTAAAAAGATTTTTTTTATTTATTTTTAGAGAGGGGAAAGGAGAGAGAGAGGGCGAGAAACATTAACGTGTGGCTGTCTATCTTGGACCCCCAACTGGATACCTGGTCAGTAACCCAGGCATGTGCCCTGACTGGGAACTGAATCAGAAACCCGTTGGTTTGCGCAGGCCGGCACTCATCCACTGAGCCACATTAGCCAGGGCTAACATCTTAACTTTTAAGCATGACATGACATCAAGTCACATACTGGCCTCAGGTTTCCTTTCTAGCATATCTTTCTCCATCTGCGCTCATGTAATATTAGTTCATCAATATATGCCACTGGGACAGAAAGCAATGTGTTTGACTAAAATATAAAGTCCTTTGAGGAGAGTCATAGAAGATAAGGCTGTGTTCATATCAAAGAAAGCTTCAATAAATCACTAGATCAAAGAAGTTACATATCTCTCCAAGAGACATTTACCTGCCCCAGGCATCATTTCTTAAAGGAAAAAAAAAAAAAAAAAAAAAGTCAGGACTTTCAACCTCTCAACAGTCAGGAACAGCCTGAGCCAGCTGGGAGGTTTGCAACCTACAAACTTGTTGGCAAGTCCTTACAGGCGCCAGCAGGTTCCTGCTGTTTCTTTCACCTGCCCACCCAAGCTCTACCTTTCTTTCCATGGCTTTGAGCGTGTTGTTTCCTCTGTTAGGTCTTTGTCTGCTGCACACATCACTCTTTCTCTGATCTAAACTCAAAAAAAAAAAAAAAAAAAAAAAAAAGACTCAACCGCTGTCAAACAGTAAGGACTGACTTGTATTCCTCCAGGTCATTTCATTTTCCCTGAAAGTGGAGCCTGAATACGTAAGGGGATAGAAGGCATTTAATATTTCACTAAATGCCCTTCCATATGTAGCCTACAGATAGATGGTTTGCTGAATGAATATGTTAGAGGGCCTATTTAAGATTCTTCCCAAGCCTATAATATTTTAAATCCTAATGTTCTCATACTTTGAATGCATACTACTATGTAATAAATTATACCATGTAATAAATTATACATATAACTTTTGAAAGAATAGTAAATTCTGAAGGTCAACTCAGACCTAGTAATAGGCAACAGGCTTATATTTCATATATGAAAGTGACACTATCAGTAAAGTAAACATTGTGAAAGTTAAATATTCACAGAGCTGCTGTTATCAGACTAAGTGGTGTTATGGGTGGTTAATGTTGCACAAGACAATTCTGTCATTCTTTTAACAGGATGCTAATCACCTACCTGGTTCCCTGCTCCAGCCTCTCTATGATTCTGCAGATTAGCAGTTTGGATATAGTCACACAGAGGCCTATATCTTCAAAAAGGAGTAAAAAATATGTGTAGGTAACTAAGAATATTATGGTTCACAGAAGAATTCGCTTCCCAATGTTGAACGCACACTCAAGTTATTACAAGTACGTCATCAACTCACATGGTTACTACCCTCATATGAAGCAATGAAAACTTTCTCCCCTCAAGAGAGAGTAGATATAGAATTATATTTTCATTACGGAATCAGCATTTTATCATCAACATGGCCAGGAGAAGTATGTTACAAGGGAGCGTACCTATATTATGCAGCAGAGAGGTGAGAGAAACTGAAATTGACCCTCATTAAAAGGATGATGCTGGCCTGTGGCTGAACAAGGAAGGCAGCCTTCTGACCCAGGAAAGAGCTCCACTGGTGAGCAGGAGGAAGAAGTTCTGGGTGACCAGCTCCCAGAAGTATACTGTGGTACAATGAAATCAGATTCAAACTTCCTTGATCCAAAACCAATTGTAGGGGAAATTCTATTTCAGCGAAGATAGCTCCATTCCCCCAGATGTTGCTACTAACATAAAACCCAATATCAAAAGACATCCTTAGTTAACCATAATAGGTGATTTTCTTATAAAGTATGGTTCTTAGAAAAGGGATTTTACTTGTTTATTTTTGTTTATGGTAGTAATGCTCCATTAGGTCTAATTTTATATAATTGCTAAAGTAATATTCTTAAAAGAAGTTTATTTTTAATAAGATAATAAGCTTAGCCTCAAACTCCATAAAATATTCATAAAGATGGAGTTAAAATAAGCAAAATTCAAGAGGATAAGAGTATGATTGTTTTCAAAACTATTAAAGTCTGGTGTCAAATACATACCAAAAACTTATTTTGATAATCTAAAGATAGCCACTAGTAGAATGACGTATACCTTTCAAATAAGTAAAATGATTAAAGTTTAAAAAATAATAATAGCTTATACAGAAATTAATTTAGAAAAACTATTTGGAAATATTGAATGTTATATAAAACATTTAGAAATATATTTCATACCATGATCCGGTGACTTTATTTATAGTAACCAACTAAGAAAATAATCACTTAATGCACAGTTATTGAAAAAGAGTGGGAAAAAATCTGTTTAAATGATATGGACTATCATGCAACTTTAATGTGGGAAGCTTAAGAATGTGCACCATAAGCTTCCAATTATAGGAAATATATTGACCAAGGGCCCATCAGCTGTGGCAGTTTGAAATCCATGACTGAACTTACACTAATGCTACACCCCCAAAACCTGCTCCCAGCTTTGGCCAAGGAGACAGATACTTGGACAGACCCACTGCTGGTCAGACTTACAGGCAGTGTGCCACCTACCCCAGCCTAATCTCATCTGCCCCCTATTTTCTCTCACACAAGCTCTTCCAAAAGTCCTTGCAGGTTTAATCACATTTTAGCATCTACTCCTCAAAGGAACCAGACTAAGACACATAAAACCATGTTTTGAAATTACGATTTAACTTTATACTGTCATTTTTATTAAACATTGAAATATTACATTTTCAAGATACAAATTAGCTAGATATCATGGAAGAAGAAAAGAAAAAGGCATATTCATATGAAGGTTCACAGATAACAGAATTGATTAAAATATGCCAAGGTGATGAAAGCAGTTTTCTGTGGGTAATGATTTCACTGGTGATTTTAATTTTTATATACTTTCTTAATTGTAATATTTCTCAAATAATTATTTTACTTTTAGATTTAAAATATAATCTAAACCTCACAGTTGAACAAAATATAGACTTTGTAGAAATGTAGACAAAATACAATTTGGTTGATATAGACTGAATGTTTATGCACCACCAACCCCATTCATACGTTGAAACTTAATACCCAGTGTGTTGCATTTGGAGACGGAGTCTTTGCAGTGATTAGGTTATGAGGGCAGAATCCTCATAAACAAGATTGGTGCCCTTATAAAAGAGACCCCAGAGATGTTCCTCACCCCTTCTGCCATGTAAGGACACAGGAAGAAGATGACTATCTTCTGTCTATAAAACAGAAGTAGGCCCTCTATAAACAACAAATTGCTGGTGCCTTGAGCTTGAACTTCCTAATTTCCAGGCCTGTGAGAAATAAATTTCTGTTGTTTAAGCCACGCCATCTGTGGTACTTTTGTAATAACAATCCTAAAAGATAAATACATTGGCTGAGTATTAAAAATGGTCACAGCCCTGGCTGGTGGCTCAGTAGATTGGTGCCAGCCTGCGAACCCAAAGGTTGCTGGTTTGATCCCCAACCAGGGCACAGGTTGCAGGCCAGGTGTCTAGCCAGGTCTGTAGCTGGAGGCAGGTGAAAGGCAACCATGCATTGCTATTTTCCTCCCTTTCTTTCTCCCTCCCTGCCCTTCTCTCTAAAAAATAATAAATAAAATTATTTGTTTTAAAAAGGTTACATTGAGACATGATACTTTGCTGAAATAATTTAGGGGTTTTGTTGGTTTATTTTAAATTGGTACTTCAAACAGAAAGACATGCTTCTTGATTCCTCAGGACTTTGATGCATTTGAATTTGTAGGTTGGAACCACTGTCTTCTATATGTATACACTATATGTTGCTACATGTATGAACTACATGTTCATACATGAACTACATGTATGAACGAATGTGACACTATTGGAAGAATCTCTAGAATAGAAACAAACAAAAAAGACAAGAAGTCTCATGCTTCCTTTTAAGAGCAAGGGAATCTTGTTCTTGATTTACTTCATGGTAACATGGGACCTTCTACCAAGACTTTATTTTGAGGTATGTAGATGACTAGTTTCTGAAAGTTTGGCTGAGGCAGAGGGAGGGAGACAGTGATATATGCATGTGATAGAGAGCTAAACCTTTTAGTTGGTATGGGGCAAGTATGGCAAATAAGATCTCATTCTCAAGCCAACTCTGAAAGATCGACGGTGACTACCTTTGTTAAGAAGAATTCCGAGGCAGCTTCTGATTTAGCTGGGAGGAATGGTATGATCAATGAATGATATCTAACTGAGAAAAGGATGGTATTTGTCACCTCTGGGGTAATAAACTAAGCAATGTACCATTAATCTAGTGGGTTTTCTGTCAATGCACTATGTGATTTCCCTGTGAAAACTGCATTTAAGTCCTGTCAGGGTATAATTGATCAAAAGCATTATGCTCTCATGTTTTATTGAAAGTATGTTGATTTGAAATTGGTTTGTAATACAGATTAATGTAGTTGAGGAGTTGATATAAAATGAAAGACTATTGGTTGTAGCCTATAAATAACCCAAGAATCATGAACATTTGGATACTAATGAGCTATATTTTGAAAATTTATCATTTTTATGGGGCAGGGGAGGAGTAGTTTGTATAATATTAAATTTTAGTAAAAATATTTGGTTTGCACATCACACTAAAATATTTATAATAATGTCACTTGTCATGCTACTCTTGTACCATTTGAATTTTTTAATATAATTCATGTTTTTGTATTGTTTACTTTAAAACCAAGTGTGCTGATGTATTGTTATTAGAAAAGGATACTGCCACTACTCTAGAATATAGAAGGAATGTATTTCATAGGTTATTATTCAGAAAGGAATCTAGAAGTATTAGCATACAAGTCAATGTTAAGACAAAGTTTCTGGCATTTCATGGAGTAAAACATAGATCAGCTGATCAGAATCAAATGGGGGGCTTTTTCACAATGCAGCTTTCTGATTCCTACCCTCTACCTTCTCAGTCAAGATCACTGGGAAGTAGCTTCCAGAAATCTGCATTTTTATTAAGCATTCCACATGATTCTGGTGCACATAAATTTGCAACGCACTGGTAATTCTCAGGCATTCTCCCAACCTCCTCACTACCACCAGTACACTAGCCTATAAACACCAACAGTGCCTGGATTATTCTCTGTTCCAAATTCAATTCTCTAGATCAACTTCTGAAAAACATGTATACTCAACTCATCACACTGAATATTAATAATACCACCCCCACCCCCATCCGCGCCCAAGAGATGCTGTCAACATGCTTCAAAAAAACTTGGAAAATGTTGCTGAAAGGTTTACTTAAAATTAGGGATCCCTCTATGCGCGCACTCTTATGAGGATGACCTATGTTTTGGAAATTGAGGCATCTTTCACAATAAATGTGAAAATAGCTTCAGGAGCATTTCCATTATGATGGCTGTGAATCATGACAGGTCCTTTTTATGAGTTTGGTTTGAAAAGCAGTAGTAGGAGCAGGAGTAAGAGTAGGAGTATTAGTAAAGAATAATTAACTAGATTGAATTATTTCCCTCTATCAAACCCTATGTACTATATATTCACATATCCCTGGGCCTGCATTGTATATGTCTAGATTAGTGGTTATATTTAAACTGCTTCCTTTACAGTGTTGCCACAGTGGTTTATTGTAAGCACAGCCTGTTCCTTCATACCTTGCTCCTAACTTACTCTCTGGCAGTGAAGTAAGGATTTAAAGGAAACCTTCCTCTTTATGGAGTCTCAGTGGAAATATACAGATGTTAGATGATACCATATCAGCAATCCAAAGGAAGACTCCATCAAAAGGATGTTTTATCTAAGATGACTTATGCTTTTGGTTATTCTTGGCTGAAGTGGGAAAACACATAGCGGCAGGCTCGGGACTTCCAGGCTATGCAGGGGCTCTTTCTTCCTTTGTGAACCCTATGAATTTTCTACTAGCCAGTGCAGTGGGTAAAGTTTTGGTCCTTTGACATAGAGAAAAATTTTATGTGGTTTTGAACATATACTAGCTCTGATTTAAAAAAAGATGGAAACTGCCATGAAATATGCAATAAAAGCAGTCTCAAGAGTCTTGAAAGTTGAAAAATGTGAGAAATCACCGTGGCACCATTTGGCCCCTGAGGTTGTGAAAAATGCATGCCCTGACACTCTATGGGAAATTAGGGGCTTGTGTCCCTTTTCCTGGGGAGAGGGATCATTGTTTCCTTACATTTTTCACAGAGGTTCATGACCATAATTAATTGTATATATTATATAAAGGAAATTGACACATTATACACACTAGCCTGGAAAATGGCCTATTCTTTGATTCTACAGCTCTGTGCATGATACATCTGCCATGTAATATACACTCAAAAAGGGTTTCATGAACAAACAAATGTAATAACAAATGAAAGAACAAATGAGTATAATAACAAAGGAAGGAACAAATGTACAAACCCCATTTGGTAATAACTTGCTGGGCACTGAGTAGCGCCCTGCCTGCCACAATTAACACAGCTCATAAGAAGCCTCAGTTCCTCAATGAGCTGTGTTCTCTGCCTCCCCAGAACAATTTATGAACAACATCCCTCTACGTTCCTTTCCACTAGATTTGGTGCCTGGTATTATTGCCCATAGCCAATTAACTTCAATGGAAAAAGGAAATCCATCAAAACTTCCATTTTTCTAATGGAAAAGTTAGAAGCAATCTTCTCTGAAACAAGGATGCATGATAGAGGACTTACTAGAATAGAGTTGGAGAGAAGAGCACTATTCTCAGGCCACCACATTAAAGTTACAGGAACCAGTCCTCGGCCAGAGACACTTGATCATTAGGCCACAAGCCTAAGCTTTTGGGGTTCAAGTTTGCCCACTAATTTGAAAGCCTGCTCAATTGCGACTTCTTTGGCTTCTGTTCATAAACCAGTAACACAGGTGGCTTTGGTCCATTCACTGCATTTACAATTCTCAGTCTGCTTTCCAACAAAGAGCATCTTTTTCATGCTCCCATTGCTGATGTTCTGTTACCTCGACCATGTTCCCGGCAGGCCCCACTGATGGAGCTCTCAGATCTGCCTTAGATATATGTGTGCCTCTCCACATTCGCCAAAGTGTGCTGATGCTTATTACGGACAAAAAAGCCAGGCTGCTGCCTCCTTCTTCCTATCTCCAACTCAAGACCACCAATCGAGTACCATCCAGGAACCAGGGAAGGCTTTATTTCTTCTGCCCAGGTGTCATAAGACTTGTGCTGAACGATGACTACAAAGAATCTGCAAACCACCTTTAACTTCTGCTACACGTACACTGTCATTAAAAATTTTAAACTCTGTCTTCCAGGGAAGTTGTGCCTAACATAGGAACCTTGGGCTGAACTGTTTCCTCACTCCAAGTGACCTGAGATAAGCCCAAAGGTTACAGTTCTTTGAGGACAGAATGTGGTAAAAAATCATAAGTTTATTAATGGGACTGACCAGGCTTTCATGGGTCTGATGGAGAGGCTCTTTTGCAATCCCTGTGACATTGGAGGATAATCACTTTACACAAGCTAACGTATCTGGATTGGGTATCTGCCTATTGACTTCAGCTCACTTTAATCTACTTCACCCTGCCTAAACTCAACAATCACCTATCAATTACCTATTTTATTACTATATTATTTTGGGTATTAGAAATATAAGTCCCTACCCCAAGGACATTGCAATTTAACAAAACGATGAGGTAATTGTGGTTTTAAAAAAGGCTATTACAATAAAATATGTTCTATTAGTTAATATTGTTCTAAAAAAATGTCCGTTGTCATTAAGCAAGAGGAATAAATGAGGCAAAAAATAGAAAGGAAAAGAGAAAATTATCATTTGAAAATGATATGGTTACATAACCATAAACCCAAGAGAGACAACTAAAAATCTATTAGACACACTGAGATAATTCAGTAAAATCTCTGGTTACAAAATTAATTCCCCAAAATCAATTGCTTTCCTGTGTACAAATAATAATTGTTAAGAAAATAGAACATAAAGGTAAAATACTTGAAATATAAGAAATGTGTTGGATCTACATTAAAGAAAAAGAAGCAATGCAAGATGAATAAGTAAAAAGATACCTGTTCTTAGAGGGGCAATATAAATATTATAAAGACATCTATTATTTAAAAAATAATCTATAGAGTTAATGCATACTTTTTTAAAAATATCATGTTTCTTGCCAAGTCCATAACTTACCCAACAATAAAACTTATATAAAAAAATGGTCCTGGCATAGAAGTAAACTGAAAATTTTGTAACAAATATAAGAATTCAGAACTAGATTATAATATATTTTTTAATTTAGCATACAAAAAGGAAACATATTTTAAATCAGTGGTGAAAAGATATATTCATCTAAAAAGTGGCCTGGCATTTGGGTTAAAATGAAATGACAGTTATCCCACACCTTCACTAAAATAAATTCAAGATGAATCAAATATTTAATTAAGAAAAACTATAGATGGAACTGGAGAGTATTATGCTTAGTGAAATAAGCCAGTCAGTGAAGGACAAATATCATATGATCTCACCCATTACGGGACAATAATGAGCAAAACTAACAACAAGCAAAACAGAACCAAGTGTATGAATACAAGGAATAGGCCTGCAGTGGTCAGGGGGAAAGGGGTTGGGGGGAGGGGGGAGGCAGAGGCAAGGAAGGGGAGCAGCTTAGACCAGAACCTAGTATAAAGGAACCATGGACATGGACAACAGGTGGGATTGACTTTGGGGGGAATGGGTGGGTGGGGAGGGAGACAGAGGGGAGCAAAAAGGGGATGGATGTAATACAACAACAATAAAATTTAAAAAAAAAAAAAAGAAAAACTATAAAACTATTAGATAGTAAAAACAAAAAATAAGAAAGAAATTCTCACAGAGATCCTCAGTCGACAAATACTGTATATGTATATTTAGTACTGAGGAGCAGAGAAAGAAAGGATAAAACATGATAGAGGTAAGGCTTACCTCATTAAGAAGCAACCCAGTTAATAGAATAAAGTAACTTGGTCATTAAAAATGGACTTAGAGTTTCGCCTATGACATGTAAAGAGCTAGGGATTGGAACAAGGAAAAGCTGAGAAAATTGAAAACCAATGACTTTTCTTGGACCCAAGAAAGAACTGAAGTTGCAGTCTGAAGTTGCACTCCCCAGTCTGAAAAAAACACAGGAAAATCCAGAGTCACAGCCAAAATCTGCATATCTGTAGCAAAAGCCATTGGAGCTATAAACTTCTAGGAACATGTCAATGAAGAATAGAAAAGAGTCCTTTTTGTCTGTATGTGGGAGGAGGGAAGTACTGGGAAAGACACCTTAAAAAGATGAAAAGACAAGCCACAGATGGAGAGAAAATATTTGCAAAACATATGTTTGATTTAGGACTTGTGTCTAAAATATACAAAAAAAAAAAAACACAAACAAAAAACCTCTTATACATCAACAAACAACAAAAAACAAGCACTTCAATGAAAAAATGCAGACAAAAGAGTTGAAAAAACATCTCCCCAAAGAAAATATACTGGGGTTAAATAAGCATAAACACCTCCCCCCCACAACCTCACCCCCACCCCCACCCCCACCCCCACCCCTCAAAACTGACAATACTAAGGACTAGAGAGGATGCAGAGAACATGATCTCTCAGTCAGTGTGTATGGGAATGCGAAAGCATATGGCTGCTTTGGAAGGAAGTTTGGCAACTTCTTACAAAATTAAAAGCACTTGAAGGTATTTTTCCCACTGAGATGAAAGTTTATGCTCATGTAAAAACTGCATGTGACTATTAAAAGCAGCTTTATGCATAATTAACAAAAACTGAAAGCAACCAAGATGCTGTTCATTTGAATAAACAAACTGTGCTAAATGCATAAAATGGAATGTTATTCAAGGAGGGAAGAATGCTATTAAGCCACAAAAAGACTCTGGTGAATCAAATGCATATTAATATGTGAAAAAAGCCAGTGTGAAAAAGCTATATACTGTATGATTCCAACTATAAGACAGCCTGGATAAAGTAAATTATAAAAACGATAAGCAAATCAGTAGTTTGCAGGGACTCAGAGGGAGAGGGTGCTTGAACAGGGGAAGCACAGAGGACTATATTTTAGGGTGATAGAACTATTATTCCATGTGATACTGTAATGGTGAATAGAATACAGTAAGTCTTTGACAAAATCTATGGAACTTTAGAACACAAAAAGTGGTTTAATGCATGTAAATTCTTTTTACAAACCAATTCAGGAAGTCATAGAATCACAGTAGAGAATGCAAGATATGGCAAAAGAATCTAAATGTATTACAAATACATCAAACAACTGGATGAAAGGTGAAGACATTAACCAGAGCACATCTCTACAGTATGTATGTAATACACCCCATAGAGACAGACAACAGTGTGGTGATGGCCAGAGGGAAGGGGAGCAGGACTGGGCAGAGGTGGTTAGGGAGAGGGATCAGGACAACTGTAATAGTGTCAGCATAACAATGAAGTAAAAGAAATGTATGAAACAGCCTCACTGAAGTGGGTAGGCTGAGGGGGTTCAGAACAGGCCTTCCCAATGGCTCCAACTTTGGCACGGGAATTATTTTGAGCTGAAGACAATTGAGACCTTTCAGGCTTACGAGGAACTTTTACCTCTCCCTAAAAAATGAAATTTTGGGCTTTGCCCATTATAGGAGCTATTACTAGAAATAACTTTTTTTTATGACTTATCTATAAGGCAGGGCAAACATTTAATGACTGCACATCTGCCCTTCTTCTTCCCTGAGAATGACACTTTTCTCTGAAGCTCCAAGGTGCCTAACCTCATCCCTAGCTCAGAAAGCCTTGTATACAACATTTTGACTTTCTGCCAGTGAACCTCTCATGTAGGTGAAGTTTCTGATTCTCTCATGTATGTGGGGCTCCCATGCACTCACAATTAGACCTGCTAAAGAACCTAGTAGGCCCAGGAAAGTTCCCTCCTTCCCAGCAATGGCAGTAAGGTGCTGACCTAAGTAACTTTGGAAATGGATGAAGTCACAAGACTAGAGACAACAGCAACTGTACAAAAGCATGATACCCTAATTGATAAAAATTCTTTTTCCCCCGATGGAGTGTGAGTTTACAAAGTCTGCAAGCACACGGGAATGAAACAATTAAGTAAACGCATGCATGGCAGATGGTGGGAGTAGGGCGTTTCAGATAAGTAAGCAGAGAAAACTCGAATGATCCAAGTAGTAATTAGAGTGGTAGTAGAATGATGTAAGTAGTAGATTAGAGTTGAAAACATCAGTATGAATTCATTAGATACCCCAGGAGCTTTAGGGAAGTGTATATATGCAAGCTAGAATGCACACATTTATCTCCCTGTTCTTTCAGCTAAGAATGCCCTGTACCAAGAAGCACACCCAGGGCCAAGATTTTGGTTTTAAGTACCACCCTGGGAGAAATAGCTGAGTCTAGGACTGGGCAGGTAATTCACAGATGAGCCTGGAGCATCTTTTAGTATCAGAAAGTGAGGAGTACTTTAAAAAAAAATGATGGAGGTATGGAAAGGAATCCAGGAGCCAAATGCAAGACCTTTCAATGAAACCCTGAGCAACAAAGCTGAAATAGAGCCCTGGATGGTGATTCAGTGGATAAGGCACCGGTCTGCGAATCCAAAGGTTGCTGGTTTGATTCCCAGTCAGGGTACATAACCAGGTTGCAAGCCAGGTCTCCTGCCAGGTCTGTAACTGGAGGCAGGTGAAAGGCAACAATACAATGATGTTTCTCTCCCTCTCTGCCTCCCTCCCTTCCCCTCTCTCTAAAAATAATAAATAAAATCTTTTTTAAAAAGCTGAAATAATTTGAGCAACAAAATAAATAAAGTAATACTGCATTGTAACTCAAAGTATGAAATAAATACCAAGGAGTACTCATCAATGCATGTAAGTGATTGAGTAAATAAATGAGTAGGGAGAATCAACAACTTTCCCTAGAAGAAGGATTACAAATAATTTGTGCAGCTACCCCTAAGATCACAGCACGTGTAGACTAAGCATAGTGATTTCCTTTCTTCCTCCTTTCCACAGTATGCAAAAAGTGAGGGGTGGGGTGGGTAGAGTAACTTTATAGTGGGGAAATTTGGATCCACAAGAAAACTCCCAATTTTTTTTTTTTTTTTTTTTAAGAGAGGGAGAGAAACATCAGTGTGTGGTTGTCTCTTACATGCCCCCAACAGGGTATCTGACCTGCAACCCAGGCATGTCCCCTGACCAGGAATCAAACCAGTGACTTTTCATACCACAGGCTGGCACTCAATCCACTGAGTCACACCAGCCAGGGCATCCAAAATTTATTATTAAAAGCAATAGCTGGTTATGATTTTATCCCAACATAATTTTTCCAAATATAATAAAGATTACTTTTCATGTCTTTGAAAAGTATAAATATCTGTGCACTTCTAAAAATGTTTTTCTAATGAAATAAAGAAAATATGCAAAGCATAGCAACTTCTCCTGTTGGGCCCACATTCTCTTAATTCCCACCACACCAAACTAACAGGAGCAAACTCTGAAAGAAATGATCGACACCATGTGTCTCTAGAGTTAGCACTGACTAGTGAACTGGAAAAATACATTTGGTCAAGCAAGAAGAGCAATAAGTATAAATTCCTGTTTTATGCAAAATAAAATTTTTATTTTAATAATTTTGTAACCAGTATTCAAGGAAAAAATTAATCAGATGCATTGGATTCCATGAGCTTCTCTGTATATAAAATACATAAATTTATTCAGCACTTTATGAAATAAAAATCTTCATGGATTAAAATAGTCAAAATTGCATATTTGACTTGGGAAACAGAAACCAAAAAATGTTAGCAGATATGTACCATTGCTGTGCATTTCCTTTATTGGATCAGTGATACTCCAGGTAAAATTGTTGTGCTGAAAATGTCCTCAAGGAAGAATTTTAGTACATTCTGTCTTTTTCTAGGGAATGACTCAAACTGAGCCCAAGTGAGATCCAAACATAATGGAAGGAAATATGCTAAGAGATACTAAGGGAAGTCAAGCAGTGAGTGTACCATTGATATCCTGCAGATTCTGTTTTCAGAGCTCTAGATCCTTCCCATTTATTGAGTTATCTACATCAGACTAAAACATAATACCCACTCTTAAAGAAGAGCAATGTAGCAGATATATATATATATATATATATATATATATATTAATAAACAAATAATAATGAATTGTTTTAACTGTATTTCTTGAACACTTAGGATATGCCAAGCAATACAGTAAACTTACTAAAGCTGGTAAAATCCCTATCAGGTATTACTGTTATTGTTCACTTTTACATTTTGGGAATGGAGAAACAGAAAGAATAAATGACTGGTTTAAGATCACACAGCTAGTGAGTGACAGAGCCAGGATCTGAGCATAGGCAGCCCAGATCCAGAGTCTACAATGTGGCCCCCACCCACACCACATACCTGTCAAGGTGTTGTGGCCAGACCGGCATCTGGCTTCTCATTCTGCCACCTCTATTTAACCACACAGGGCTTCTCTCCTTCTGGCTCCTCACAGAAACCACCGCTGCCTACCCTTTGGGCTGAGATGGGAATTTGGGAATTCAGTGAGATCAGAAAAGTCCCCTTCCATAGATTCAGGTCAATGGGAACCATTTGATTATTCTTAGAAAGATACCAGATATGCAAAGATGCTTAAGATAGGAGCCCTGTCTTTGAGTAGCTCACCTTCAAGAAGTGAAGTAGACCTGCACTATTAATTCACTGAGGGCAAATGGAATTGTTTCTACATTTTTTCTACAACTCTGTGCACACTGGATCCATCACTCAGAGTGGCTATTGTTTTAATTTGTGACCTCCTCATGACAGCGGATGCAACTCTGGATCACTGACTTATAGGCTATTTTTCTGTTTCTGGCCAACTGCACAGTCAATGATAGCCTCTTAATCTGGTGACAATACAGTATTATTATTATTATTGTTATTATTATGTTTCAGAAGGCCAAGAGATATTGAACATAAAGGAAACAGAAGGACAGTAGGGCTCATAAACTCTGGCCCTCAGGTTTAATGATGTTCTGCAAGGATAAAAAAAGGAAAAAAAAGACAACAGACAACAGACTCAAATGAAGTTGCTTATACTGAGTCCCATGTCACCAAACCAAGACCTAACTTAATTACAGTTTCATCCCTCCCAGAAATGGAATTTTAATCCAGCCAGTAATTGTCTGATCAGCATTAGTTCTGTGATCTGCCTGACAGACCCCTGCCTAAAGGAAAGCAACTTAATAATAACCAACCTGCTTTTTCCCTAAAATGATTTCCTCATCCCTGCTCCCTTCTGCCTACAAAAGCTTTTCATTTTGCACAGTTTCTTAGACCTCCATTCTGTTCTGCTGGATTTGATATTGGCCTCTTCAAACAATTTTTACTCAAACTTTTAATATTTTTATATGCCTCAATTTATTTTTTTTAACAACAGACAACCTCATGGTGCCACACAATGGGGTATCCAGTACCAACAAGGACTCTCAGAAAGGCTATCAGATGGTCCTTCCCATTGCTAGAAAAGCTGACCACCAACTGTGACTGGGAGAGGGCTGGCCTCCAGAAAGGTACACAAATATAGAACATTCAGTAGGGCACAACACCAGGAAAACAAAAACTATCCTTGTGCAGAACATGCTGAAGCAAATCAAAATTTTCACATTCATTCATTGTTATTACATCTTTGATGTAAATTTATCTTTGCTACCCTATTCATTTAATTTTCAGAGTGTAAGCCCCCACCCAGTGGCTTTGCACTAAAATACAAACCCACTCTCAAAGAGTGTGGCAATAATAATATTAATGGTCATTGAACTGATATTTCTTGAGCATTTAGCACTATGTGCCAGGCAATACTGTGAACAAGTTTAAGGTGACAATAACCCTACGAGATAGGTATTATCTTCATTTTACATGTTAGGAATGGTGACACAGAGAGATCATAAACTAAAGGCAGGCTTTTGGATGAGGTTTCGGTGATCTGAGACAATGTTATGAGGGGCAAAGAGCTTTTCAAAGTAAATCACTCAGTGAACATTCATGTTTTCTTTCGGTTGGGTAGCAGTGATTAGAAAAGAAATCAAAAAGAAATCAGAAAAGAAAGACTTTAGAGGATGACAATGCAATAAAAAGGAAGGGACTGCAAAGCAGTTGTGGTCTTGGACTCTCGGGGTAAAAGGAGACTCAAATGGAGAGATGGTTCTCTGGGAAACAAACTAGACAATGCATTCATTCTCACACTAACATGTTAAAATGAAAAGACGCAAATGCAAATGAAGTAATTAGAAATCAGGTCAGAGCCTCAAATGCCACTTTGGCAAAAGACCTGGGCATGATTTGAGAAGCCTTATGCTGAACACAAAGTATAGGATCACGGCGGGATAAGTTAGGAGTGCAAAGAAGCAGAATTGGGCCAGGCCAGCACATTCAGAATTTCGTAAGTAGTGCAGACCTGGTGTTTCTTCACTGAATAGGTCAAAATCAATGTAAACAAGTATGCAATAATAGAACAAAGTGTTGTTTGCTTTAATGGTGACTCTTTTCAGGCTCCTGGTTGGGAGTTGGTCACTAGACAAGTCAAGCCATGATTAGAAGCTTGGAACTTTCAGTCTCATTTTCCTGTTCTCTAGGGAGGGAGAAGGGAAAGGAGCTGGACATGGAGTTAATAATTGATTGTGTCTCCTTGATGAAGTCTCTGTAAAACTGCCAGTGGGAGAGGGTTCAGGGAGTTTCCAGGTTTATGAATGTGTCTATAGGCAGGGCAGCTGGTACATCATAGCTCCATGGGGACAGAGGCTCCTGCACTTGAGACTCTTCTAGGCCTTGCCTTATGTATCTCTTCATCTGGCTATTCATCCATAGCCTTTCTTATATATTAAACCAGTAAACATAAGTATTTCCCTGAGTTAAGTTAACTATTCTAGCAAATGATCAAATCCAAAGAGAGAGTCGTGGGAACCTTCCATTTATAACCAAGTCAAACATAAGTTATGGGAAACCTGTAGACCTACTAGTACTTGAGACTGGTGTATGAAGTGGCAACAGTTTTGGGGGACTGAGCCCTTAACTTATGGGGTCTACACTAACTGCAGTTAGAATAAAAACTGAGCTGAATTATAGGACACACAGCTGGTATCAGAGAATTAGTGGGGAGAAATACCATGAATCTGGTGTCAGAAGTATTGTATGAGTAGAAAAGAAACACAGGGTCATTCTAGACAATAAACTAAATGTTAATGTATTGATTTGGCCTCTTCCATCTTTCTTGACTCCATGGAGGCTAAGAAGGAAAATAGAAGGAGCAGGGTGGGTTATGTACCACCCCTAAGGTGACTGCTTTGCTCGTAGGAAACTTCAGACTTAGACAAACAAACAAACAAAAATAATGTCCATATCTGTTGTTTATTATTGGTTAAATAGATTATTGCATATCTAAATAATAGAATGTTGTAGATCCACTAAAAACTGTGTATGGTGCCAGGTGGGTACTAGAATTATCAGGACATCACTCTATAAATTATATGTCTAACTACTATGATATGCACCTGAAACAAAAATAAAATAATATTGAATATCATTGTAATTAAAAAGTTAAAATATAAGACAAAGACTCTTTGGTTCCTCAACTCAAATTTATCTCATCCCAAAAGCTTTCAGGATCTTATTCTTAATTTCAGGGAAGAATTACTACAGTCCAGTCCCCACACAACATTTCATGTTTTTTTAATGTTTGTAATATATGGATACTAAAACAGCAGTGTGCAAAGTTCAGGGTGATTTAGAAGAAAGAATCTAAATTTTATTTAAAACACCAAAGTTTGGCTCCGGCTGGTGGCACAGTGGATAAAGCACTGGTCTGCTGGTTAATTTTCCAACCAGGGCACATAACTAAGTTGCAAGCCAGGTCTCCAGCCAGGTCTGTAGCTGGAGGCAGGTGAAAGGCAACATTGATGTCTCTCTCCTTCTCTGCCTCTCTCCTTTCCTTTCTCTTTAAAAGTAATAAATAAAATCTTTTTAAAAAAATAAATAAAAATAAATTTAAAAAACACCAAAGCGTTATAGTCAAATAAGTAGCTGAAGGAAAACTATTGAATACACTACATGTTATATTTAGCAATTTAGATAATAAATTTGAAATAATTAGTTAACTTCCCCACTTCAAAAAATCTATACTTTTAAAATACATCAGCAAATGAGATTTACTAATAAAATTATATTTGCAAATGAGTTTTGTAGAGCATGTATCACTTTAAAAATCACCTATTATATAATGGTTTAAAATACATTGGCATTGCTTTCTCTATATATCAGTTATATAAGGTGTAGCTATAGATTAATCTCATAACTCAAAAGGAAAAGTCCCAGTCAAAATCAATAGTTAAAACATTTGTGCAATTCCTAAAAGATAACATATATTTATGAACTATATTACACATATTGGTTTATTTAGATAAAATAGTACATACTCCCAAATATGCTATTCATCTCATTTAATTTCATGTCACCTACAAATAAATGGATTTGATTTTTATTTTTAAATATACATATAATTCTGCTCTGGCTGGTGGCACAGTGGATAAGGTACCAGCCTGCGAACCCAAAGGTCGCTGGTTCGATTCCCAGTCAGGGCATATAGCTAGGTTGCAAGCCAGGTCTCTAGCCAGGTCCATAGCTGGAGGCAGGTGAGGGGCAACCATACACTGATGTTTCTCTCCCTCTCTTCCTCTCTCCCTGCTCTTCTCCCTGAAAAATAATAAATAAAATATTTTAACTATATAAATATACGTATATTTATGTACAATTCTTTTGAAATAATTATAAATTTACCAAAATGTTATAAAACTGGTACAGAGCTTTCCCATCAGGTCCCCCAAGTTTTACAGCTGTAAATACATAGTGCAATTTCCAAAACAAAGAAATTAACATTAGTACAAAACTCTTAACTAACTACAAAGTTTATTCACATTTCAGCAGATATATTTTATTTTTAATTAAATGTATTAGAGTAAATTGATTAATAACACTATATACATTTCAGGTGTATTTTGTAACACCTCATCTGTATATTCCATTGTGTGCTCAGCATCCAACTCTAGTCTCCTCCTGTCACCATATATCTAACCTTACCCTCCTCATCCTCCCTCCAATTCCTTTCTCCCTGGTAACCACCATATTACACTCTATGCTTATGAACTTCCTTATTTTGTTTGTTCATTTGTTGCTTTTTGTTTTATACCACACATATAAGTGAAGTCACATGGTTTTTGTTCTTTTTCATCTGTCTTATTTCACTTAGCATGACACTTATAAGATCCATTCATGTTTTTGCAAATGGCAATATTTAATATTTTATGGCTGAGTAGTATTCCATTGTACATGCAGCCTGTCCAGAAGGTATCCAGCCATGTAATATGAAAAGTAAAGATATTTATTGAAGATACATGATACAATAGAGACATTTATTGATAAAGATACAAGAAACATTGTACATAGGACAATGATACCTCAGCCCCCTTCAAAGTAGGTACTTTGGGACCTCACACAGGTCTCCCATTTGCCATCAGCTACCCCATCCTATTTTCCTGATTCTCCTTGGCAATCTGAAATCTCTTCCCTTTCAAAGGTGGTTTTAGTTTTGGGAAAAGCCAGAAGTCACAGGGTGCCAAGTCTGGGCTGTAGAGAGACTGAGTTGCCAGATAATTTGATGTTTCACCAAAAATACTCTGCATGAGATACGATGCATGAGCAGGCATTATTGTGATGAAGCTGCCAATCACTAGTTGCCTGCAGCTGTGGCCTCCTGAATCACCTAAATAATTTCCTCAGAGGAATGTTTAAGCTTAATGCAAAATTTGATGCAGATTTCTTGCTCTACTCACTCAGTCATTTTGAACATGATGGCTGCACAATACACATGCTCACTCAACGGTGTCTACAGCCCCCACTGACTAGTACAATGAAGTAGTCATTGTTCACACATACACATCCTAGTCCACTCTCCTTGGTTGCCAGGTTACATTGACGTGGGGCAAACTGTTCTGGTTATATTAACAATGGCTGGACTTCTTCCAGACAGATCTAGGGTATTCACAACATCTTCTCTATACAATCAATGGTCTAAGGACACTTAGGTTGTATCTATGTCTTGACTATTGTGAATAATGCTGCAGTAAACATAGGAGTGCATGTGTTTTAACAAATAAACATTTTCAAGTTTTTCAGGAAGACACTCAGAAGTATTGCTGGGCCATATGGTAACTCTACTCTTAAATTCTTGGGGAATCTCCATATTGTTTTTTATAGTGGCCATACTAGTCTACATTCTCACCAGCAAAGAATGAGGGTCCCCCCTTCTCCACATCCTCTCTAGTCTTTTGGGGTAGGCATTCTAATAGGTTTGCAGTGGTACCTCATGTCGTACTTTTTGATTTCCAGTTCCCTTACAGTTAGTGAAATTGAGCATCATTTTATATATCTACTGGCCATCTGTATATCTTCTTGGGAAAAGAACAAATAGATTTTAGATACATGCCTGCTACACAATGATCTCACTATAATCAGGACAAGGACATTTCACCACTCTGGGGTACATTAAGAACTTTGTAGAGATGGTTAGTAATTGTTTCCTAAAGGACAGACAGAGTAAGAAACATCCTAGTTTAACTCTGGGGGCACTATTTTCCCCACCTCTTCCCATCGCTGGCTGCTTATTTTGTAGCTCATTATCTAATTGACCATTTTCTCTGGCCTATAATAGGATTCCACTCTGTTTCTGGCAAATCATTTGTGCTAATAATTTCTAGCTCAAGTTCTTTCTATAGCCTTATATGAATGATGACTTGTTGCTTTGCTAAGAGCTCATTTTCTGGACTGTAATTTTGATTCAAGAAGAAATAATGTTTTGTAAAACAGATGGTGGATAATAATTTATTACACCTTGAAAGTTTCAACGATGCTGCTGATGCCAGAATGGAAGCCAGGTCCATTTAACAGGTGTTCCAATGCTGCTCACTATTGTTTGAGATGATATAAAACTTTCCTCTCATGCATGCTTTGAATTTTTTTTTGCAAAATTTTCAATAAGCAAAAGGCTCTCTGATAGGATGGCAGCCTGTTTTTGTAACACAATTCTTTGTGTTACAAAAAAAAAAAAAAAAAATGCAATCCCTGAACACATTCAGCACTTCTTTGGTTAGAGAGACAACTACATAATTTTTTTTAACTTTTTAAATATATTCTCTGTGCAAAATCAAATTCAGGGCTTACGACTACATTTCTAAAGCAGCTGTCCTGACTCAGCAAGTAAGAATAAGAATGAAAATAAAAAGTTTTTAAAGATCATTGAAATAGAATTTTCTGCTCATAATGTTGTTTGCAAATTCAAATCCTCAAAGGAGTTACACTGCTTTGCTTTAGGCAGACTCAGAGGATGTGGACATATGACCTCAAAGCTACCTTTTGAGGATGTATTCTCTGAACCTTCCCAGGTGCTGTGCATAGCCCATGGAATAGACAAGGATTCTCATGTAGGGATGTGTTCGAAGAGGCAAATCTAGAAGGTACAAGTCCTTCAGAATCAAGTGTAAAAAGTGATGAGCCAGAAGTGGCTAGCATTATCATGGAGATAAGAAAATACATGCAATTCAATTCTTTTTTTTTTTTTTTAAGATTTTATTTCATTATTTTTAGAAAGAGGGGAAGGGAGAGAGGCAGAGAGGGAGAGACATCAATGTATGGTTGCGTTTCACCTGCCTCCAGCCACAGACCTGACTGGAGACCTGGTTTACAACCTGGTTATGTGCCCTGGCTGGGAAATCGAACCTGCGACCTTTGGGTTCACAGGCCAGCGCCTTATCCACTGTGCTACCAGCCAGGGCACAATTCAATTCTTTTCATATCTGTAAGAAGTCCTTCCCATTAAGATTTTGAAGTTCAAAAATGAAAATTAGGAGGTGGATCTCACAGAGGTGGAAGGTAAGTTCTAAAAATGCAAGCTGTTCCCTGGCCAGGAGGCTCAGTTGGTTGGAGAATCATCCAGCACACCAAAAGGATACAGGTTCGATGCCCAGTTAGGTCACATAACTAGGTCATGCATTCAATTCAAGTCAGGGTGCATATGGGAGAAAACCAATCAATGTTTCTTTCTCTCTCTCATTGATGTTTATCTCTTTCTCCCCATTCCTCCCTCTCTCTAAAATCAATTTTTAAAAGCATATTCTTAGGTGAGAATTAAAAATAAAAATGTAAGGCGTACACTCAAAGGACAGATTTCTTGGAGGAAATAAGGGGAGCATCTGTGATGAAAAGATTGGTTTTTACCCTCCATCCCCTCTTTCAGAGGGGAAATCTGAGACATGTTCTGCAGTGTTCTCCATAGCTCCTGATGGGACTGTGCCCCAGTTGCCCACAGCAGTAAACTGATCAACAGCTTACACTCCGTTTGCTTCCTTCCCCTCCCTACCTCACATCCCCACTTCTTTGGATCACATCCAAAGAAACTACAGTACTTGCACACAAATCTCAGTAACTGCTTCTAAGGAAACCCAACCTATGATGATAAGTGTGCCCATGAGTCTCTCTAAGGTACAAAGACAGCCTCTTTCTCCATTTCTACTGTGGTAGGCAGTATAGAATAAAAAGCAGTATAAAACTCAGTCTGAGAATAGGAAGTCCTCCTGTAAAAGGCTCTTAGTATAGAAATTAATCCCATGCATATTAGGTATTAATTTTCTAGTGCTGCCATACAAACAACCACAAATTCGGTGGCTTAGCACTACAGAAATGTATTTTCCCCAGTTCTGAAGTCTGGGTAATCAAAATTTAGATGTCAGCAGGGCCATGCTTTCTCTGAAGGATCTAAAAAAAGATACTTTCTTATCTCTTCTTAGCTTCACTCCCAGTGCTCCTTGGCATTCCTTGGTTTGCAGCTGTCACTCTAATCCCCGTCTCTGTTTTCACATGGTGTTCTTATGCACGTCACTCTGTATCTTCCCTGGCATTCTTATAAGGATACTGGTCATTGCATTTTAGGGAACCCCACCTCCATATCCAGTATGACTTCATCTTAACTGATTACATGGGCAGCAACCCTATTTCCAAATAAGATCACACTTACAGACACCGGAGTGTGGATTTGAACATATCTTTTGGGGAACACAGTTGAACCTATAACGTGCTGCATTCAATAGCCTGATAGAAAAATCAAGGTCCAAGTGCCCAACACTTTGATGGGCCAAAATTCAATGCACCAGCATTTGGAGTAAGGAAAGCTTTATTGATCAAGAAAGTGCCAGCGGAGAAGATGGGAGCCCTAATGGTGTCTTAAGTCCATCTTAAGAACATGCAGAGTTCAGGCTTCTTTTATTACAAGGGGAGCAGTATGAGGAGCTGTTTTTGTAAAATGCAGTCAGCGAGCAGAATTCCCCTCGTGGTTAGCATGCCTATATACAGAACTACAGCTGTCCTGAACAAGGTGGAGTCAGAGAGGCCGAGCCTATCTCTCCATTAGAGTAGCCCTCTTTCCCACTCACTCATACGTACTAAAGGTAATGGTGATGATCATCTTAAATCTCCACTCCAGTTGGGAATATAGCTCTTAGCCCAAATGGAAAACCCATGGCCAATGCTGTCTCCTTATATCTGTTTCTGATTTCTCTTTCTAGGATAATTACGGTCCATAGTATTTTTGCCTTGAGAATTCAGGGACTGCTTTGAATTTCTATTTCTCTCTTTCTTAAGAATAGTGAGAGCAATTTTGACCAGAGAGTGCTTTTTCTCAGTGAGATAAGATCCAAAAGTAATGCTTTATCAGCCCCCTACAAGACTTGGCCTTAGCTGAATCCTATATCAGCCATTCTGAGAAACACAGACAGCTAGGAAGAAAGCAGCCCTACCACATGACATTTTTACAATCAGTCCCTTGCAATTGAGTATATCCCCTGTTAAAGACAATTTCTCTCTTAGCTTTATAAACACACCTGGATTCCAAGTTAAACACTCCCAAGTTCTTGAGTGATTTACAAACCAGTCATGGCATTTGAGCCATATAAATGTACATCAATCTTCTTTGATGCAATTTGTCTTTTGATAATGAGAAGGCATTGAAAGGAAAAGCAAGGTTATTGAATAACCAGAGCAAAACGTCCATCGCTAATTATCTGAAAGCCCAAAGATCCAGCATCCTGATTAGCACAGGCCTGGAAAAAGCACATAGTAAAACTGGACATTTATTCTTCAATTAGAGAGCAGAATAATGACTGCCTACCAGATATCCTGGGGAGCAACACTTCAACTCCATCAGTCCTTGAGCAGAAAACTAATTTACAACACAAAGAAGTACCCATTTAGGTTTTATGAACATGCTTCAGAGTGGAAGTCACTTCTGACTCTTTCAGTTTTTATCTCTTACTCAAATTAGACTCTTGCTGAGGTAAAAAGAAAACAAAGTGGTTCATGAAAGTATATATGCTGCACTACCTCAACTATTTAAATGTACACATCATTTTTAGAAGGAAACATTCACAGGAAAACACAACAAATGATTAACGAGTTTTCTTTGAGGATGTGATAATGTGACAAATAGTAATGTGATTACTATTTTCCCTTCAATATTTTTGAGTTTGTTTTCCACAGTGAGTATGTATTAGCAGTATTTTATCATTAATAGTTTAATATGTGTTGAATGCTTATATGTCCACATCACAATGCCAAGAAAATTGTGCATTTTATCACACTTAATTCTGACCAAACTGGGAAATGAAAGAATTTAATGTTGTGGATGAAAAGGGACCACATACTAAACCTGACAAGCCCAGGGGAGGCCTGCATGGTGGCCTTACAAATTCAGAGACCTAAAATAACCACATAGGATAGTCTGCATTGGTCTGACATGAACACTTCCTAATTAAAAGTGGGTCATGGTAAGCAGTCTTGTCCTAGGCTGGTACCTTTTTTGACACAGGTCAAGCTCTACCTTGACTGAGACTATCTATTCTTTTAGCATCTGTGATAATAAACCTTTGGAAAGCCAGGGTAAACCCTTTTCTCCAGACCCCTCAGGGCACAATCTCCCACCTGAGCACAAGCCACAGAGCTCCTCATTGTTTTCTTATTCTCCTGCATACCATCTCTCTGTGCTATAAATGTTCGTTGTTAACTATCCTATACCTACCGGTGTAAAAGAAGTATGTGTCTATTTGTTTTACTTTTTACTTAATCCCAGAGATTTCCTGCTTTGCTTTCTCCCACCTTCCTATTCTATCACCAGTGGATTCCATGCAACCCCTTTATGTCTTCTCCTTTGATTCTGATGTGTAAGTGGTAAAACTCCCATTTTCCAGAGCATTTTCTCAATCACAACAATCTTACTCAAATAAACTCACAAAAATTCTCTACAGGTTTGGATGTTTCTTATGCTGACACTAGGTAACTTGCCTAAAATCATTTACTTGATACATGATGGGGTCAGGATTCAAATCCAATTCTGCAAAATTCCATTCTGTCTCAAAGAGAAGGGGCTGTTTTAATAATAATATCTGAGATATAAAAATAGTGGAATCAATGTGCATAAAACAAGTTTTGTGAAATGGAAATAAAAATGACATACCTTGAAAAAAGGTAAAAAGAATTTATCTCAGGTTTACCCAATGTCACTTATCAGATGTTCAATGGTCTTTAGTATGAAAATGCCTATAGCCGCCTACCTGACCCAGTGTCTGGAAATAAAGGGTCATCACAGGTAAATTCTGTAACTTTGAGGAAGACCAGTGCAGTGGCCTGAGTCTGAGTCAACCTCCACAACTTAAACACTGTTATGACCTCAGTCAATTTGCTTGTTCTTTCTGAGATTCCATTGTTTTCATGTTTATTCATGTGCTCATTAATTCAACAACAATAACAAAATATATGCCTAACATGCCAGGCATTATGCCTCAGTAAGTGTGGTCATGAAGAACTACATGGTCTCTGTCCTAACAGAGAGTCTCTGTCCTCTGTGCTCAGTGCCTCACCTGGGACTAAAAATGGTAATACTTGCTTCATTTGAAGCTGTTGCTAGGAGAGCATGAAATGAAGTAAGGCACCTGGCACAGAACTTGACATGTAGAAGGTGCTCGATAAATTTTACCATTGGTATAATCTCAGTTTTTCCAACTATAAAATGGAATTTATCTTAGTCCACTGGGCAGGGTGGTAAAGTATTAATCTCTGTAATCCTTTAATGATTCAGCTGTTCCAGTCCAAAAAACACCTTGGGTTTTAAAAGATGCTTCAGAGAACAGGAGTCAGAGGACAAGGTAACAATTTAGGTATTTTATTCTAGGCTTGCAATAGATTAAATTTCAGTTACTTTTCACTTTTTTTTGTTTTGACTTTCATAATTTTCAATGCCATATTTTAAATGCCCATGTGAAAACTGATCATTCATTAGGAAAACTCTAAGAATATTTATGTAGGCAAATTATTATGATGTTAGATCTAAGATCGTAGATGGATTACATTGTTTTAAGTTCCTGCCTTCTTCCAAATCAGGTCTTACTTACTTGACTTGTTTTAGTTATATGTGATGCATATAACTAAAACAAAATAAAATATCACAGGTGAGGTCTGAAGAGTACAGAGTTGAACTTTTTTATTGCCATTCTTTTTTTTTTAAAGATTTTATTTATTGTTTTTAGAAAGAGGGGAAGGGATAGAGGCAAAGAGGGAGAGAGACATTAATGTATGGTTGCCTTTCACCTGCCTCCAGCTATGGACCTGGATAGAGACCTGGCTTGCAACATGGTTATGTGCCCAGTCTAGGGAATCGAACCAGAGACCTTTGGGTTCGCAGGCTGGCTCCTTATCCACTGTGCCACCAGCCAGGGTTTATTGCCATTCTTGTCCTAGATATTAGACTTCTATTTATGTAGCTCAATAACAGATTAGCTATTTTATTCCCACTTCTATTTCATGCTGCTTACTCACATAGTATTTTCTGTGATTAAAATAAAGTTTCTAAGTCTTTTATACATGTGCAACTATGAATCCACATTTCCAACATCCTATTCTTGTTTTCACTTGTTTTAATTCCACATTAAGCTGCACTTCTTAGACAGGGAAGACTGAAATAATGAACTAAAGCTTTTTTTATTTGTTTCTGTCATTCAATGGATTTCCTCGCCACATTTCCATCTCACCAACAACATGGCCTCCCAAATCATTAGGTAAAAGTATCAACCAGGTAGGAAGACAGTAGAATTTGAAATTCTACCCGTAGGCTTTTTTCTGGGTTGCCATGAATTTACTACATTAGCAGCTTGTAGACAGGGTCAATTCCACCACTTGGGCATTTGCCTAATGGTATTTAGTCTCCAATTCTTCTGGATTCCTCCTCCAGGGTTCTAGGAAAGACTATGACATATTCTTTGTGAATGTCCAAATATTTCTTGTCTACTGCATCCCTCACACCATAGCATGAGAACTTGGTACTCAGGATCTTTTCTTACAGGATGTACAAAGCCCCTGATTTGCTCTCTGTCTTCTTTCTTTGATTCCCCAAGGAATCACTATCACCTAATGCTCATCTTGGTGCTGCAAATGTTTTAGATGATGGGTTTCTAGACAAGACTGGCTTCCTGGGCACTCTACCTACAGGCAGAATCCCTCACTAGATGGACCTCCCAAGAAACTTCATGCTATCCTTTCACCATTTTAAAAATCTTAACAATTTTATTTATTAAACTTCTATTTAGCTAAATGTAGAATGACATTAAGTAGTAAGTAGAAGATATACCATGAGCTCTGGCCAGTGTGGCTCAATTGGTTGAAGCATTGTCTCATCACCAAAGGGTTGTCGGTTCGACTTACAGTCAGGGCACGTGTCTGGGCTGAGATTGAGATATATATGTGTGTATATATATATATATATATATATATATATATATATATATATATATAATTTGACAAGTTGAGACAGAGGAAAAAGGGAAAAACAATATAGTGGGTCCCGTTTTCAGGGTAGGTATTCAAAATATTTAACAAGTATAGCCTGAGCCCCTCCTAATTGAATAGATACCTAACCTATCAGAAATTGGTGCTAATTGATATGTAGAACCTGCAGCATGCCACTTGAATATCATTGTTGCTGCTTACTGCTGAGCTGATATAGTTTTGCTCAGTGACATGTAACATTATGAAATCCCCCTGACAAACACTCAATTTCAGGTGTGCCATCATGCTCACTCCCCCTCTTGATGCACTGCTTCTAAACTGCCATACTGCCCCAAACCACCTTTGTTCTTTCCTTGTGCTGGACTGGAAAGATGAATGGAAATGCATTATTTCCAAAAATGCTTAAAGAGAAAATTGAATTACAAGCTTGCAAAAGTTGTGAAAATTATTAGCTGATTTACCATTTATCAGAGAACATACCAATGTTAGACCTGCTGCATCTTCCTTTAACTTCATGCCTTGAAAGTTTTCTGGTCAAAGAAACTTGGGACACCAGATGTGTTTGTAAAGACAAAGGGAAGAGATAATTATTATAAACTTATTCACACATGAGTCCTCTGATGAAGGTCATGGAACTTTTCTTTCCAAAGGAGTAGATCACTATTGATATGCTTTCATGTGTAGATCTGGGGCTGTTCAAATACAATCATAACAAGGAAATTCTGTTTCTTTTTTCTTTCTGAAGTGAGGGAAAACCATTTCTCAGTGTCCATACCCAGCAGAAGGTCAAGTATAATCTGCATTTGGTGCCATTCGCTCATTTACTAATAACCACTCACTTACTCCCCAGCCCTGACTTCCATCCTGGTCTTCCCCAGGTCTTAGGCTAGAATCTGAAAAGTCAGATGATCATAGATTTTATGCATATCCTCATCTGTGATATTTCCTCAAGCTAATAACTCTCTTCCTAAAATATCCTCTCCTCTCTCTTCTTCTCTATGCCCCATGTATCCTTAAGGTTTTAGTTCAAATTCCATTTCTGGGTGAAATTTTCCTTCTTTCCACTAGTCTCCTACATTACTGTCTTCCAACTTTTCATTTGAAGGCCATATAGCTCAATGTCTTAATAGAATCCAATTTATGTGGTTCACATTTAGAATATCTCATCATTCCAGCACAGTGAAGGCTTATTACATACCTCTGTGAAAGAAATCTATTCAATGTGACAGAAAAAACATTGGTTCTGAGTTCCTACTTGGTAGTATGTGGTCTTTGAATATTTGTTTGATTTTATGAATGTGTATGTTTACTTGTGAAATCATAATACCCACCTGGTAGGAGTGTTATAATTATGAAAATAGATGATAATCAAGTAGAACAACACCTGGCACATAGCACTCACTAAATAACAGCTATCAATGCCAAAAAGCACTCCACCACTACTTGCCTGATTATTCATCATTTCAATTCAAGCCAGTACCGAAAATAGGTAGTATTTTCTACCACAAACTAATATTCTGAGGGAAAAAATAGTCTTTGATGCCTGGGAAGGCTGTTAAAGAGAATAATACTTGTTAATGAAATGTAAACATGTTGTGAAAACTAAAAATCGACTGCTCCAGAGATCATAAGTAGACACGTGGGGATGTGTTAAACCAAGTATCAAGAATGACCTCATGGTTTCTTGGTCCCTACAGCAAGAAATGTAAAGTGATATTCATTTCTTCTAAGAATACCTGGAGGACTATCTTCATTGCCCCATTCCTGTTGGCCAGGCATTTTACAACTGCACCGACCAGGAGCAGATTAAAAATTATAGGACACATAAGATTTATGTGACAGCCTCATGCATCATTTTCCTCACCTCAATGACCTCAGTCCCCAGGAGGCCATTTTTTTAGTAAAGTGTCTCAGAGCTGCAGAATTTAACAGGTTGCCTTCCTTTTGCTTATTTCTCCAAAATCCTGCCCTACAAACTTTTTGGCCTTTGAGCTACAGAAATTATTTATCAGGGATACATAAAAGTGCCAATGTTACTAGGCAGTCTGGTGATGGATGGTATGCCTCTTACTAGAACAAAAAGGAGGGAGGATGTGCTGCTTTGAATCAAACACTGACATGGGGCCAAAAATCATGGCATGTAGCACATCCTCTAGTGGACTAGGTGAGAGATGCGCAGGGAGTTGCAATGATGCATGTGTGAAATGCACAGCCCACATCATCAGAAGGGCCAAGCCCAGCATTGGGATCAGAAGTTAGTGTTCCCTGTTAGCTACATTGGAATTTTGCACTAAAATGCACTGCATATATGTTTGAGGTGCTCCTTCTTCATTTGGCTAGTTCTTGTCCACTCTTTACAGCTCAACTCAGTAAATTCCTTCTTCAAGAAGCATTCTGTGGCCCGTCAACACCACCACCCTTCACTGCTACAACCACCTCGTTGCTGCCTCTGCAGCCGGGCCTAAGGAGGGGACCCTGCGTTGCCTCCTGCAAGACAATATCACACTCTATTTAATCATCACCTTCTCCTCTCTCACTAGACTTAGTGGTGTTGGGGACAGCTTTTTGTCATTTTCGCTCCCTTGCATCTAATAAAGTGCTTCCCTTATCATAGGTACTAAGCAAATGTTTGTTGAATGAATGAGCAAACCCATACACAGAATGACTGTTCAGAAAGGCTTGCAATATGGAGTTAGCTTCCCTTCAGCAAATTGGAGTCGGGTTTCCACAGTGCAGAAATCACTCTAGTAACTTCATTAATTCTTTCCAGCCACTAAGGAACTCTAAAGCAGCAATTTACTGAATGACACTCTAGTGGCAAGAAAGAGGTAATGTGGCTAATTCCAAAAGTAATTTCCACACAGAGTTTACCCACAGGAAAAATATGGCTGACTACTTCTTAAGATCATCGGATGGGGAGCAGTAAATTAAAGCAGCTGGCTGTGTCTTTCCAGACTCTCTGAGAAATTGGTCACTGGCTGGAGGCTGGTTTTGAAAGTCTGTTGGAAAAAAATACCAGGGTTCCATTTACCTTTATTTGTGACTTAAATAGATTTCCATACACAGAAGTGCATACTGGACTCTAAAATGGATCGTCAACAATGATCTTTAAAAAACAAGGGAAAAACCTGAAATTATTTTGCTTATTTCTAATGGTTGTTCCTTTAGTGTGTATGAGAGACTTAAACAAATTTTAAAGACGATGGAAGGAGCTAATAAAGAAGGAAGAGAGACAAAGAGAGAGAGAGATAGGAAGAGAAAATAGAAAAGTTTTTAAATATATCTATTTATAAACCCAACATCACATCAGTCATCACTGCCAAAAACCAGAATAATTTCTGGTGACATGAAACCCATTTGCTCTATATAGTTCTAATTCTGCCACTAAGAGTGCAATAGACATTAAGAACATAACTTCAAAGTTATGTTTTACATTTGTAGGTTTGGGGGCTGGTGGTGTTTACACTAAGGCCCCTTCACGTTCTATGATTTTATTAGCTTCTACAGATATAAGTACCTTGTTTCCTCATCACTGCCTCTTTCAAGGAGAAAAGTACTACAAATGAGCATCTACCCAGGGATCTCAGAGGTTTTGTTTTTTGGTTTTGGTTTTGTTTCCAACTTACACAGTAAAAGAAGAGTTGCTTTATTTTGCTGCCAAGTTCAAGGGGAGTTATAGGCACAGTAACTATGTTTGAATGTTAAGTCCTCTATCAATCAGACTCCCCTAGGGTTTGGTGTTGATTTCATTCCAATAATTCAACATCTTATAACAAAAAGAAAATAAGAAAGACAAACCAACAGCCAGAGCTACGTTGTTATCCTGGCTGCTGTCACTAATTCCTTTAGTCAGTGTGTTCCCAGAGAAAAGATCAATGGAGTCCAGGAAATAAATAAAATATGTGCAATCATAAAATATGTACAAAGCTCATTTGTCCATGTATTTACCAGCCAGCATTCACCAACGGAGGAGACTTGACCCATTTCTTACCCCAGGCCTCTCCCCAGAACAGAGAGAAAGGTAATAGGAAAAAGGTGAGGAAAATGAGGCAAAGAGGAAAGCAAAGGTTGATTCTGTTTCTCTGTTAAGAAGTACAAGGCATCACTATGGTTATATAGTTTATTTATTTACTTTGTTTTTGAGTTTTAAGTTAATTTTATTAGAAGTTGTTTCTTCTTTTAAAGTTTCAACTTGTTTAAACTGACAGGTTTTCTCCACTTCACTGAAGAACCAAGAGCAGCTGTGTCACCTGGAAGTCAGGAACGGCAGCGGGAAGGGCACAGGCAGCTCAGATGGAGGCCTGCAGACCTGGGACAGTGAGTGAAGTCCACCCTCTGACATGGGACTGGCTGATCACTGTTTCCTGCTCACCTGGGTGTTCCCTTAATATATTTGCTCCTTCAAAGTCAACTTGAGACCCCTAAATATAGAACTCTTTTGTGAATTTAGTTCACCCACTTAAAATTTTATCAATAGTATAAGTAATGGAATTAGGAGACTATCTACCAGAGAGGTGAGATTTAATAAATCTCCCATCAGTATATGTACCATTCTCTATAACAATTTTTTGTAATGGAAAAATATAAATGCATCTTTGATGGTAATGGGGCTTTAAAGTTTTTGTTATCTCAAAAGAAGGGACTTTTTTCATTCTTTCTCCCAGTATGAGCAAAGGATCTCTTGAAGATCACACATGAAATTAATTTAGCTATCAACCAGTGGGAAGCTGATACACCAGCTCTCTGAATAAAAAAGCCCTGATTTGGGTTGCGAGCCAGATCTCCAGCCAGGACCCCAGCTGGAGGCAGGTGAGAGGCAACCATACATTGATGTTTTTCTCCCTTTCTTCCTCCCTCCCTGCCCTTCTCTCTGAAAATAATAAATAAACTCTTTAAAAAAAAAAAAAAAAAAAACCTGATTTATATTATTTGCAAATTACCATGCTGTAACTACTCTTATCCTGACCAATTTAAAGCTACCAATATTCTAACAAACAGCTTGCTAAATATTTGACTATTTGAAAGTTAGCCTGGTGAGCTGGTGGGAGCCGATACAAACCAGCTCCAGCCCACCAGCACCACATAATTAAACAGCCTACAAATTCTCAGAAGTCAAACTCGTTTATTTAAACAACTTGAATAAATCAACCAGAGTCCACAGGTTCTTCCTTCCAAATTGTCAAATAGTGAATCCCTAGAAATGCCCCCAAATAACTATTGAGTTCTGTCCTGATGGCTTGGTTGGTTGGAGCGTCGGAGCATCATCCCCAACACCAAAAGCTTGCAGTTCCCTTTCAATTCTGGGTCAGGGCACATATCCAGGTCTCAGGTTCCGTCAGTGAGTAGGGTGGGGGACACATGTGGGAGGTCACCAATTGATGTTTCTTCTCCCACCCTCCACCCCACACCCCTTATATTGTGGTCAGGAGATCACTTCCAGGAAACAGTCTTAATAGCATTTTAGAAGGAGAATCACCCAGAGAAGCCATTTATAAGATTTGAGGATTTGATTTAGGCAGGGTTTGGTTTGCTTCTGTGTTTGTTGTGGGCTTTTTTTCTCCCCAGGTGAAGAAAGAGGAGCTTGATTGGGTCCAGTCATGGTTTTAACAGAAATAGTTTAGGATTGGTGAACATAGCAAGGAAGAGTTTCAAAGTGAATCTTTAAGAATAAAGTCCCTGAAGTTATCTGTCATCCTGAATAAGGATATTTATTCTGATGTTACTCATTAAATTGAGGAATCCAGTGTTCAGATCAATGGATGTGGGGAATGTTTCTTAAACATAAAGCTATTTGCAACTTTATCTTCCTGGGCAAGAGTTTCCTGGATTCTTAAAAATCATGTTAATTAGGTGAGTCAAGTAGGAAAATAAGTTCAGTGAACACCGGCAGATAACCAAGTTCTGTGTAGCTGTACCAAATTTTGTTTCCCCGAACCCAAGGTCAATAGTCTGAAGGCCGCTCTGCACACAACTGGTGATCTTCCTGTCAAGATTAGCAAGTGGTCCCTGCCTTCATCTCCACCCCCCACCCCCACAAGTCATGGGGATATTACAGAGGATGAATATTTAAACACACCTACAGAAGCCTAACAAATTTCCAAACCTCCAAAACATAGGAAGACTAACAGGGAATAGGAAGGTCTGTCATTTGCCCAGCACTGCTGATAAAATCAGAGCCTTCATAAGTGAAGTCCTTTCACAGACATATCGTAAAATACCTGTCACTGCCCTTTCCCATTTGTGTGATCCACACCAGTCTCCTTTAAAATACAGATTTCTCAGCCCTGGCTGGTGGCACAGTGGATAAGGCGCTGGCCTATGAACCCAAAGTTTTCTGGTTTGATTCCCAGCCTGGGCACATAACCAGGTTGCAAGCCAGGTCTCCAGCCAGGTCCATAACTGGAGGCAGGTGAAAGGCAACCATACATTGATGTCTCTCTCCCTCTCTGCTCTCTCCCTACCCGTCTCTCTAAAAATAATAATAAATAAAATATTTAAATAAAATAAAATAAAATACAGATTTCTCAACTGAGGGTTCTATTAACATGTTGTCTCAATATTTTAGAATGAATGAATCATCACTTCATTCATTGATTTAATCAATCATTTAATCAAAATAAAGTGCCTATTAACTTCCAGACTGTAATAAGGATTTGGTGACCATATGGACACATGTTTTAAATATATTCAACTAGAAAAATAGGGATACACAATATAACTGTTGTTGGTTACACAATCTTCACTACTTGTGAACTTCCAATTTAAAAAAAATTATATGAATGAAAGAAGCAAAAGCATGTCAACCTCACCTGCCCTTAACTAGCAATCTTATACATTTATTTCAGAATAGTATATTGCATTATTAATTGGCCTCCGTGTATTAGGCTAGATATGTTGCTAATGTGAAAGCACTGAAGAACATTATCCCTATCATATACTGTAAGCACATAAGCAATTAAAGCATTTTTTAAAACTCTTGTAAGAGCCATAAAATTATAAAAGAAATGAAAACATGTATATATTGGTATCTGTGTATGTGCCCATCTTGAATTGTATTTTTTTTTCAGTATTTTTAAATTGAAAGTAATGATAAAATGGAAAATATCATGCTTAAGCTTGAGTTAACTTATTAAACAAAGGAAAGATTTCTGATATAAATGGAACAAATTGTGCAACCTGAGAAAAGGTCCTGGGAATCAATAATAAACATGAAGAATAAAGAAAAATGAGATAACAAAATGCAATTATAGAATAGCCGCTGGCAAACATCTCAGAAAGGCTGAAACTTGTTTAATAATGAAACCAAATGACTGCAGTCAACTTTTTATAGTGACCAATAGCATGAGAATTAAGGAAAATAACAAAGTACAATAACTATTCCATAAGTATTTCATCAATGTTTTTCCTGAGAATAAGAATAAAAAAGACACTGCTAAATCTCAAGGGTCTTCTCATAAAATGTATAATTTCTGAAATATTTACATTAATAACATTTCAGTTATACCAATTTAAGGAAAGATTGAGCATGTCTTCTGATTTGACAATTATTTCCATGTAGCTCTTTTTTTTTTAATTTTTATTATTTTTTAGAGAGAGGCAAAGAGAGGGAGAGAGACATCAATGTATGGTTGCCTTTCACCTTCCTCCAGCTACAGATCTGGCTGGAGACCTGGCTTGCAACCTGGTTATGTGCCCTGGTTGGGAATCGAACCAGTGACCTTTGGGTTTGCAGGCTGGCACCTTATCCACTGAGCCACCAGCCAGGGCCCACGTAGCTCTTAAAATATTGTCAAAGCTGATTATGAACTGCAGAATATATACTAAACACTCGTAATTATTTCTAGCATTTTTTTTGGAAAGTAAAATAATGTCTTTTTATTTTCCAGGGCCCTCTGGGAATAACTCTCAAAGATAGTTTTAGATATAAAGAGATACTAATTCGATTTTTCTACTTGTAGGGTCTAACTTGGGAAAGCAAAATCAAAAGAGTTATTAGGGGAGACAGTTGCTTGATTAAGATAGCTTCATGGATGCTGAGAACTAGTACTTGGTTAACTATTTAATCAAAGTGTCAATAAAATATTTTAAAATAATACCAAACATAATAGCACAATTGTAAGGAATTTTAGCTATTTCACAAATGAAAAACTGTGTTCTTTATTTTGCTTTTTAAAAATAATTAAAGCCCTGACTGGTGTGGCTCAGTTGGTTGGAGCAGGTTTGATTCCCTGTCAGGGCACATATCCAGGTTTTGGGTTTGACCCCCTCCCTCTAAAATCAGTAAGCACACCTCCAGGTGAACATAAAAATAATAATTAAGGACTTAATAAAGTCAAAAGAAAGCAGAGAAAATTATTCTGATGAGATATAGAGTCTCTATCTGAATAGATTTCACAGAGGGTGCAGAAGAATATTTTGCTATCCCTAACTAAGGGTTCTAAGACTAATTTATCATTTTATTACAGTGTGATTATTTTTTTTTATTAAAATCATATCTAAGTCTGATCACTGGTAGCTCTGATTCCAGGGTCAGCATTTCCCTTTCCTCTGTTCAATAAATGCTTCCCTATCACATCAAAATAAATAAATAAATAAAATCATATCTAATTTACAAATATTTTGGTGGTCACAACTTTATAGCAATAGGAAAAGTCTTAATAAATAAGGTAAACTTTAAATGAGACTGTCCTAACCTTTCTACTGCTGAACTTTTCTTATTTATTTATTTTTATTACTGTTTATCCCCCTTATACTACTTGCCAATAAAAAAGAAAATTATACCCTTTTAAGCAGCAATGGCTAACCCTGGAGAGCATTATGCTAAGTGAAATAAGTCAGTCAGAGAAAGACAAATACTACATGATTTTGCTCATATATGGAATCTAATAAACAAACAGAATTAATAAGTAAATTAAAGTCAGAATCATAGATAGCAGGCTGATGGAGTGGGGGATTTAGTAATTTATTATTTTAACAAAGAGAAAGCTAAATTCTTGGTTTCCATTGATATGATATTTCGCAGTAAAAGATTCACACATTCCATTCTGTTTCTGAAATTATCTGATGAATAAATTCTTCAAAGTAAAAAAAAAAAAAAAATTGCCAAAATATTAGTACACTTTATAGCTTCTTCTTGGACTCAGTTACTACAATTCAAAGCAAATAAAATTCACTTTCTTCAAAAACTCTACAAATTTCCATACATGCATAGATTTTATCCTTTGCTATGTTTTCTCATATTCTAGAACAGATACCTTTCTGTTGAAAACCCAATGTGTACTCACAGTTTATTTCCCTCACACTATGGCTCCTATTATAGTCTTAAGCACCCACATTAATTATAACTTTTAACTCAAACAATAATTTGTTTCACAGAGCAAATTAGAAGATAAAAAATTGAGAAAATGGATCATATTTAAAAATATCATCAGTGTAACAAAACTCGTGAATACTGATAACAAAACTTCCTCCAGCTACACACATCCCTTTACATCATCATAAGGTGGCAAAGACAAAGCAGTTATCAACACAAATATCCTAAAGATATAATCACTTTATAGTATATCAAAATCAGATGCAAGAGAATAGGAATTTGAAATTATGCTTACTAATCAATGCTTCACTGTCAATAGTACTTATAAATTATCTGTATATTCATTAATAATCTTTTGACTAATTTCTCATTTGAAACCTCTTTTGAAGGGTTTAAGTTACCTACAGATCTTAGAAATGATGTTCAAACTGACATATTACAAAAATAATTAGTTATTGAAATCCAAAATTATAAACATAAATTTGCATTTTTATAATCTTAAGCATTATGTATCTGTAATGTTAGTTTATTTGATCAGTAAGCCAAAGTAAGATTAGGAAGTTTATATTAAACTTTTCATGAGAAAGCACCTACATATATATATATATATATATATATATATATATATATATATAATACACATATATATGGAAAAAGTCCAACCATTATTATATAATCCGGCAGCCTAGGAGAGTGGACTGGAATGCACATGTGCAAACAATGACAATTTCATTGTACTAATCAGTGGGGGGTGGCTGGTACATGCCATTGCGTGAGCAAGTGGGCTGTGTGGCCCTCAATTTAAAATGACTGAGCAAGTAGAGCAATGAGTCTGAATTAATTTTGTGTTAAGCTTGAACATTCCTCCAAGGAAACAGTTTTGATGATTCAGAAGGCCACAGCTATGGGAAACTGGTGACTGGCAGCTTCATCATGACAACATACTCGCTCATGCATCATGCCTTGTGCAGAGTTTTTTGGCCAAACATCAAATCACCCGGGTGACTTAGTCTCCCTATAGCCCAGATTTGCTATAGGGATCCCTGCAACTTCTAGCTTTTCCCAAAACTAAAAGCAACTTTGAAAGGGAAGAGATTTCAGGTCATCAATGAGATTCAGGAAAATACAACAAGACAGCTGATGGTGATTGGGAGAACTGTGTGAGGTCCCAAGGTGGCTACTTTGAAGGGGACTATGTATCATTGTCCTATATACAATGTTTCTTATATCTTGTATCATCTTCAATAAATGCCTCTATTTTTCATATTACATGACTGGATACCTTCTGGATAGGCCTTGTATATGCTCTATTACATTGAACCTTGATAAACCAAAGAAAAATAATTAAACTAGTGAAGTTTGTTCAAAGAGTCACCATACTTATATGAATTTGGATTCTTAATATGTTCCTAAGCCAGCAGTTTCTGTGAGGATTCTTTTTCCTCTAAAGCCTAGTTCACGTAGGGTAGTAAAAGATTTTTTTTCTTCATTTTCTCTGAATTCTGGGGGCAGTGAATTTATTTAAGCAATAATTTATCTCTAAAAAAACATTTAAGCTCTAGTTGGTGGCACAGTGGATAAGGTGCTGGCCTGTGAACCCAAAAGTCACTGGTTCAATTCCCAGCCAGGGCACATAACCAGGTTGCAATCCAGGTCTTCAGTCAGGTCTGTGGCTGGAGGCAGGTGAAAGGCAACCATACATTGATGTCTCTCTCCCTTTCTCCTTTCCCCCTCTCTAAAAACAGTGAATAAGATCTTTTCAAAAAAAAAATTTTTAAAGAGTTCCTTTAATAACATTGTAATCTAATTTATTAATATGCTCCAGAAATAGGAAAATATTTCACATTCACACACAAGAGGAAGAGGTTTTTCTAAGTTACAAGCACTTAGCTTTTAGCCCAATTGTTTGACTTCAACTGCAGGTCAAAAATCTACCCAGAACCACTCTGACTGGTATGGCCCAGTTGGTTGGAGCACTGGTTCATAAAGCAAAAGGTCACAAGTTCGATTCCCACTTCGGGGAAGTGCCTGGGTTGCAGGTTTGATTTCAAGTCTGGTCACATACAAAAGGCAGCAATAAAGGCAACTGTTTGAGGTTTCTCTCCCTCTCTTCCTCTCTCTCTGAAATCAATATGCTTCTTCTTGGGTGAGGATAAATAAATAAATAAATAAATAAAGGCCCTAGCTGGTGGCACAGAGGATAAGGTGCCAGCCTGTAAACCCAAAGGTCACTGGTTCGATTCCCAGCCAGAGCACATAACCAGGTTGCAAACCAGGTCTCCAGCCAGGTCCCCAGCTGGAGGCAGATGAAAGGCAACCATACATTGATATTTCTCTCTCCTTCTTCCTCCCCCCTTCCTTCCCTTCTCTCTAAAAATAATGAATAAGATATTTTTAAAAAATCAATAAGGAGGGAGAAAGAAAAAAATGGAAGACATAGAGCATGATGAGCAGAGCCAAATGTCTATTGCTGCTTGGGATCTACTGTAAGGGGCAAGAAGAGACATGCTTGCGCATCAGCAGCACTGAGGTAACTTCTCAGAATAGCTCTTCAAGTGAATGCCCTTGGACATTTCAAGGAATGATCGCTAAATCTTACAAGAATCATTTTTTTTAAATGTCACACCATGATTTTCATGCAGTATCATACAAAGCACTTTTGTCAATGATTTTTAATTCATTAATTTAAATTATTAAAACTTCACAGCAAAATGTTTTTTAAAAAGAGATTCAAAAGGGATTCAAGAAGGTAGGTATATACAGGTAATTTAATAAAGGAATGTGAAGACAAAATTGCTAGGTTAGATACAAATATCTTACGGAGCTCCAAACTGTATCTTTTGGGGATATCTGTTCCACCAGAGAGAAATTATTTCATTTCCAGCAGACAGAAATCTGCATGTTCACCTCAGCCACTGCAGACTTGTAAAATAGCTGTCACTAGAAAGCCACGCCCCGCCCTGCATGGAAAAAGTCCTTTTTTTTTGCAGATCTCAAGAATTTTTATTATGCCTCAATAGAATTTTTGTCATGCATCCTACTGAAATCTAGTAAGCCCTTTTACTATGAAGATGTAGAACTTTTTTCCAATCACAGACATTTTTTACTACCATTTAATTATTGACTACTTTTCTCCTTCTGGCATTTTTACAATGAATATAGGGGATCTTGTGGAGTCAATCACACATTTTTCCCTAATAATTTTCATCTCCTTCAAATAAACAACTAGATTCATTACTTGGAAAATTATAATTCTTAATTACAGAGTTTTACTTGTGTTGTTACTTAAATCTTCTCAAATGCTCTGGTTATTATTATTATTTTATTATTACTATTTAGCTTCAGCTATTTTCTGCCTCCTTCTACAACTCTATATAGCCAGCCATGAGTTCTATTTGCACTGCCTACTCTCCTTTCTGTTCCTGGGTTTTTTCGATACTGTTACTTTACTGTTTGTTTTGTCATTGTTGTCAACCCATCAGAGTTCATGTCTGAGACACTTTCTGGCCTCCTACCTAGAAAGATTCAGGCGACTCATTCAGCTGATTCTTGGTGTATTGCAAACTAGAATATCTGACATATTTTCCCAAAGTCAGTTTTGATTTCCCTTCTCCCACTCTGGGCAGAGTGTGATGGGCACAGACCTCTGCAGAGCAAGCTTTTCCCAAGAGCCTCTGCTTCATCCCAGGGTCTCTCTAGTACTGCTTCCCAAGTTCATACCCAGACCACAAGGAAGAAAGCCCAAGCATTCCTATCATCAGAAATTCCACAGCCCAAGGGCTCACTTGGATCCAACTACTCACATACTTCACCAACCACATGACTCAGCAAAGGCAAATAGACTGGAACTGGGAGTGTAGGCAAAGGAAGTAAAACTCCACTCATCACCCTTCAGAATTCCTCCCTAGATATCACTTCACTGATGTTACCGGAAGCACCCCCCAGTCCCACTGAAAAGCCAGCCCATGATGTTGTTGTAAAGTGGGTTAACAGGAAGAATGGGGTGAAACTGGATGTTGTTCTTAAGATAAGCAGTTAGTATGTGAAAATTAAATTGTATTTGACTAGGGAAGCTAGTCTTCATTTAGCTTGAGATAAGCAAAGTGATGGTGTCTAGACTCCCTACATGACCAAATCTCAGGCTGGTATTAGGACCAAGTTATCCTCTCTACCAGTTGTTTATCATTCAATGGGCTGGTTTGTCTGGGTTCTTCACTTATTTTGTTAAAATTCCTATACTTCAGAGGATAGGAAACTCAAAAATGAGTCACATTCGCCCTGGCCTGTGGCACAACGGATAAAGTGCCGGCCTGCGAACCCAAAGGTCGCTGGTTCGATTCCCAGCCAGGGCACATAACCAGGTTGCAAAGCCAGGTCTTCAGCTGGGTCCGTGGCTGCAGGCTGGTGAAGGACAACCACATATTGATGTCTCTCTCCCTCTCTGCCTCACTCTCTTCCCCTCTCTCTGAAAATAATATATAAGAAATTAAAAAAAGAAAAAAATGAGTCACATTCTAAACTGTATGGAGGCCAAACAAGGCTGTTGGTGTAATGAGGAAAAGTTAGAACTCAGGGTTCTGCAGAATGGAAAGGTTGTTTCAGATTTGTTCTTTTGAATGGCTTTGTCTTTGTCTCACGCTGCACCTGCTGCAGGAGGGTGGATCTGAGGCTACTGGCAACAGAGAGGTCCTCATCCTGGGAAGGCCCAAGTGTGAATGCCTTAGACCAGCACTGCTCTAGACCTTGAAATAAACCATATCCTCTGCGACTTCAGTATGGTGTTATATTTCTTCCTTCTTTCTCCCTACAGTGTGGTGAAATCCTGGCAGCTGATTAGCGTGTGGGCTTAGGGGACAGGCGCCAGTGAGCCTCCTGGCTACACAGCAGCAGTTGATGTGGTTTTTAGTGTGTTTGTTAAGTGACTCAATCACTTGGATCTGACTGCTCTAGATTAAAAACACTTTTTGGGGACATATCATGGTATAGCTCAGCTCAACTCCCAAAGAAACTAAATTTAAGTTTGAAATTAAATTTCCAGCTATCAATAGTCTGTTACATATCACCTTTGCAATCTGGTGCGGAGTTGAGCGGCTGATCACTAATGATACTCTATTTAAGATAATGGGCCCAGCTTTGTAAAAGCGGCGGATAACACATCTTTTAAGATTACAGAAGGCAGCTCTAATGGCCCTAAAAAGATTTTATGGCTTCATAAAGAAGAAACCAACTTGAAGTGTTGTCAATATGATTAGAACCTTGAAATGGATTCAGACATCTTTCTGCCTTGTTCCCAGTTAATGTCAATAATTATTCACAGATGCAATAAAGAAACAAACGTACTTGAATATCTTAACAGTAGCTAGATTCGGCTTTTTTATTTTATGAACAGAAAATTGCTTGCTTTTTACTTTGACCTACAGTTTTATTATAGTTTTACTTTTTATAAAAACACAAAAACAGGGAAGAATATAAAAATCATCCATGGTTTTAGTAACTAGAGATCACTCTGTTACCATTTTACTAAATTCACTTGTAGTTCTATCTGTATATAATAGCTAATGAGTTCAGTCATGTTTATATATTCATTTTAGCCAATAATTTTGACAATATAGAGCTAGTTTTAAATAACATAATCAAGATTTTTCAAAATCATATTTTAATTTCTATTTTTTCTCATTATAAAGTTCAATCATTGTATACTAATCAACTTAATATTCTTTTACTTCCCAATCTTTGCCAGTGCAACCCAAAATATGCACCTGCAAGATCTTTTCATTGTCTTTCATCCTGTCTATTAGTTCTGATTGTTGTATTTCTTTTTATTTGGGTACCAATTTAAAATAATTAATTGGGCTTAACTCTATATTATTAGTAGACCTTTTATTTTGTCCAAGCTATCCACATAGACACTTGGTCCATAATTGATATAAATCCTGCTCTTCCACAAGATTCAAACCAGGACCCATCTACCTAAAGGGTTATTATTGGCAATACAGCAACAACATAATTATTGGACCAGTAAAACACAGTAGTATTTTTTGTGTTACTCTTATAAACTATAAATAGAAATAAATATTATTGGGTTTGTGAACATGGCAACATTTTCTAAGTGTGGGCATTTTGGATGGGACCAAACATCAAGGGCCTTTTGACAGGAACCAAATGTCTCCACTGGTATTTGTACAGGACCAAATGTTCTGTAAATCTCCATATCACTGGACATTTCAAGTACCTTTTGGCATGAACCAAATATCTTTGTGGACATTTTGGACAGAACCAAAAGTCTTTCAAGGTTCTGCTCATATATCTGGCCAACATCAATGCCTTACCACAGTCCTATATGACGATCCATTTTGGTTTTATACTTACAGGTAACCTGTTTATTTTTTCTGCTTGCATGATTTTAATTGCTTTTGTACTGGAAACTCACATTTTTACCAGCGTAGGTTAGAACTCCTCATTTTATTCATTTTGCCTAGTGTATTTTCTTCATTCTATAGTCTCAGGCACATTTTTTCAAATCCAGAAACTTTTCTTTACATATTTTTGATAATACACTAAATTATAGTTTCTACTCTATTCATATAGTCTCATTCTCAAAGGTACCAATTATTCATAGCTTCATGTACTATCCCCTAAATTCACCATTTTCTTTCTTACATCTTTTCTGCATTGTATAAAAGATTATGTGTTAACTATCTCCAATGTGGATTTTAATTCTGCAATAGAGTTTTAATTTCTACAAACATTTTTCTTGACACTGGCAGATCTTTTTAGTCATGATCAATTCCCCTTCAGATACCATTTCCTAGACCTCCTTTTTGTCTTTTAGTGACTCAAAGCAGATGCATTCTGAATTTTCTTCTTTTATTATAATGATCTTTCACACATACTTTTATAATAGTACCTTATAGCAATGGATCCATTTTTAAAAAATGGAATATGGGGCTTTTTTAAAGATTGTTGTTGTTGTTGTTGTTATTGTTGTTGTTGCTTTCCCCCCTTAATTACACATCATTGATTGAGGAGAAATTTTTGAGCAGGTTGGTGAATGCCAAGCAGCAGAACCAGTCCTCCCTTTGTTCCCATCTGTGTCCAGCTCTGAACGCAGGCCCTTGCAGGCCTTCCCCCTGAATGTGGGTGAGCACAGGCCCTCCAGCTATTTATCTGGGAGGCTCAGTTTCATCAAGAATATGGTGAATGAAGGAAAAACATTTTCTAAATTGAATACAGAGAAGGCACGTTGCATTTCTAACTGTGTTTCTTATTTACGCACAAGAGCATGGCTAAAAAGCTGCCAGTTCTAAACAGAGATGCTAAGACACTGATGAGATGTTTACTGTCTCATGTCATCAATTATCATGACCAATAAATCAATCATACTGATTGGCTCCCTACAGGACTGTGCTGGGTGTATTTCCTCATGCATTGATATATTGCCTTCTATCATTACTCCTTAATTATCTTTGTGTGGCCAGTTTCCAGTACCAGTGAATTGGCAATGGTTCAAAAGTCAACTAGAATCAAAGTTTTCTGTATCCATTTTTTATTGTGATTAATTTTTTCACTTAACTAAGCTCATTGCCATCAATGTTTATTCTAAGAACCATTCTAGACTAGTGGTAATTTTATTGCAATCCTTGCTTTCATGAAAATACATAATTGATTATTGGACTGTTTACAAAATGCTGCACAGAGATACAGAAGCAGAAATAAGTGCTCCCACCTGAGGAGGTTAAGTAAAGATTCACAGAGGAGTTAGCATCTGAGCGTTTCTGTAAGAGCAAGTAGGCAACATTGGGAGATAATGGAAGAATACTCTTCTGTGAATAAAATAGTTGAAAGAGTATACAGATAGCCAAAAAATGGCAAATACCACATTGTGACTGAGAGGTGGGGTTCTTAAAGATGAAAGCAGATATAATTTGGGAAATGTAGGTTTGCCCTAAGTTGGGGAAAACTTTTCATGCCAGCCTAAAAGAGATTACTTTTTATATCTCTCCAACAAATAAAAGACACTCTGATATTTTACTAATGTTAAAAATTCTAACAGAAGCCCTGACTGGTGGCTCAGTGGATAGGCACTGGCCTGAAAACCCAAAGGTCGCTGTCTCGATTCCCAGTCAGGGCACACAATCAGGTTACAAGCCAGGTCTCCAGCCAGATCCTCATCTAGAGGCAGGTGAAAGGCAACCATACTTTGATGTTTCCTTTCTTCCTCCCTCTCTGCCCTTTTCTCTAAAAATAATGAATAAAATCTTATTTAGAAAATTTTAACAGAATATTTCCCAATTTTTATACCTAAAACAAGTCCTTATTTGCAAGAAAAAAGATATTTTCAAAGCTTACCGCATCAATGTTCTACAGTATCCATTTTAAAATCAGTCTAAAGCCTTCCTTTCCACGGTCATTACGTGTTAGACAGCGCCACCTAACGGTAATATGTTATTTTACAGACACTTCTATGATTTGGGTGGAAGGTGAAGACAAAGGGTAAAGAAAGGAGTTAGGAGAGTCCTCCCTCCAGGGAGACAGCCCAGAACTACATACAAAAAGGGGTGTAATGGACTCAGTTGTGGGTGAAAATGGCAAGTGATTGGGAAGGACGCCAGAACTCTTGAAGTACTAAGTTTCAACAAAGCACCAGTTTCAGTCAGCATTGGGGACCCGCCATGTTTCCTGATGACAAGCATAAAGTATTTTTAACTAAGGTTATTATGAGAGTGAAAAATAAATACCTGCAATTAGGTTCTTGCAGGTCCTCATTACTAATGCATACACACCAACAAGAGAAATCCCAAATGTCCAAATGCTCATCTAACACCACACACAAAGAAAATTTATAACTGTCTTACATTGCATAATTGATATTTTTCTGAAATGAAGAGGTAACATGGCAAAGGGTCATAAATGCCTTCAGTCCCCCCATGCTACTTTTCTGCCACCTCCAATTAAAAAGCCACTGCAGCATCCACCTACAGAAAGTGTGGCTTTGTGATGGAGGACTATTTTCATTGCAGCCTGTGAATAGAGAGCAATGATCCAGGCCAGGATAAACGCCAACATGCACAGGTAGGGACAAGTCTATCTTATTAAAAAGATACAGAGGCCCTGGCTGGGAGGCTCAGTTGGTTGGAGCATCATCACATAACCAGAGGATTTTGGTTTGATTTTCCGTCCGGGCACATACCTGGTTTTTAGGTTCAGTCCCTTGGTCAGATTGCATAGGATTGCTGGTTTGGGAGGCAACTGATCAATGCTTCTCTCTCCCATGGATGCTTCTCTTTTTCCCTTCCTCTTTCTCTGAATGCAATGAATAAAATGTCCTCAAGTGAGGATGAAGAAGGGAAGGGAAGGGAAGGGAAGGGAAAGGAAGGGAAGGGGAGGGGAGGGGAGGGGAGGG
>PVIW01001441.1:0-182029 GCA_004026585.1 Noctilio leporinus | reverse complement strand
ACCAACTGGAACTCCAAGCTGCAATCCAATAATTCCTGGGCTGGAGGAGAAACAGTAAAGGTTAACCCCAAACACCTAGGTCATTTAGGTTCTCAGCTTGTCAACAGCACAGCCTTCCAGTCACATCTCCAAACACTACAATAAAAAATGAAACACAATAGTTCTGTTTGCTTTTATGATTCTAATTGGGTAGATATCATTTCAGCTTTTAGCTCAGGTTTTATCATTTTAGCTCAAAGGCTTTTAATTGTTTTTCTACAAAGATGCAAGTTTGCGGACATAACTCATTTTTCTAAATGAAATTAATTGAATGCCACATATTGAATATCTGTCATGTGCTATCACAGAATTAGATACAAGGGAAAGGCTGATAGAAAAAAGAAGTCTACTTTGTTTTCAATATTATGTTTCTTATCTGTATTTGCATCCTAAGAAAATACTCATATACATGTTTTACTCAAATCTCTTAGCTTGATTTCTGCTAGATTTATATTATGTAATAGCTAAAATATTGTATACTTCCAAAATCTTTAAATCCCATTCTTGTCTATACTGTAATCTCCTGAGAACTTAAGGAACATCAGAGGAGGAAAAGGATGCTCAAATATACAGGACTATCCTAAGAAATAAATACTGCCTGGCAATGCAGATAGAAATATGATTTTTGGATCTGGAGGGATTCAATGAGAGTAACCAGGGCCAATGGGTTCCAGTTGCCTTTTCCAGATCCCAGAGGGGAGGAACTAGTACAAGGGAAAAGACCTAATATTTTCCAAAGTGGATGTGCATGCTAATGTTGTGCCAGGACAGGCCCTTTGGTGAGTTTTAAAGAAGAGGAAAGCAGGATAAGAACTCCCAGGAAGATGACCCCCAGCCACCCACCACAGGGCTCCTTCCAGCTGGTCAGAAGCCTGCCTCCAGGACAAGACATATTTCAAAGTGACTGTTTCATCCTCCATCTCTCCTGCTTCCCCCACATCTAGCAAAATATTGTTTCCAGTGGGAAGCACAAAAAGATACTGATGCCTTTTTTTTAAGATTGTATTTATTTCTTTTCAGGGAGAGGGAAAGGGAGGGAGAAAGAGAGGAAGAGAAACATCAATGCTTGGTTGCCTTTCACATGCCTCCAACTGGGGACCCAGCCTGCAGCCCAGGCATGTGTCCTGACTGGAAATCAAATCAGTGACCTTTCAGCTCACAGAGCAACACTCAATCCATTGAGCCACACAAGTCAGGGTGATAGTGACGCCTTTTGTCCACAAGTTTGTTAATTTCTTTTATCATGACCCCACGCCCAATTATACTCTCTTCCAAAACCACAGTTTGTCAACATTCCTCATAAAACTAGATAATAAACACCTACATAAAGTCTATGCTGCATAAAAGTCTTCCCTCTATGGAAACTGCTCAACCTTTATTGGCCACTCTGCAGTGCATGAATTTCTTTAAACAACAGGTAATATTTTTTAACTCAATCTGAACTTTTCTTTTGATTAATGAACTTAGCCCATTTCATCTTCATTTAGACTTACTGTTGATTATTCTTCACTGTGTGGTTCCATCTGTCCATTGTGGCTTCCAGACACAAAGTCGAGAGCAGCACCACACAGAACATTCTGAGACGAGGGAAATGCTCCGTATCTGTGCTACCCAATTCAGTAGCCCCTAGCCATAAACGGCTATTAAGCCCTTGAAATGTGACTAGAACAACTGGGGAACTGGAATTTTTACTTTATTTCATCTTAATTTAAATTAAAATGGCCACATGTGGTCAGTGGCCACTGCATTGGACAGTGCAGCCTCAAAGCTTTGGTCAGTATGGTCTACTGAGAGATGAGGGTCCCCACTTGAGAGGCAGAGGCCAGGAACTTGGGGCTGGAGCAGCTGGGTGCAGTCTGCTTTGCTGGCTGTCCCAGAGCACAGAAGGGTCCCAGTAGCAGAAGGGAGAGTTCCATCCCACCTGGGCTGTGTGGGTTGGCTCTCCAGGTGTCTTTGGCTTCTCTGCAGGCTCCTGAAACCAGGAATGTCTCATCTCACAATGCCAGAAAGCCCTCTCAGGCCTCAAGGGATCTCCCCTTGTTGTTTTACTATAGGCCGTGGTAACCCAGACCCCTTTCTCATGTGCACTTGGCTACTTACTCTGGTCTTGGCTTTAGATGGGAATCCTAGCTCTCAAGCTTCCAGGGACAATAAATCAGGCAGCTCATTAGGAACCACACAGAGCAACTAGATTTCCCAGTTCCTTTTCAGAATGAGCCAGAGACATCCACTGGCTGGTACCTGAAGAAGCCTTAGAAATCTGCCATGCCAGCCTAGACTTTGAGGAGAGAAGGCTCTCTCCATTTCTGTCAGTCACTCAGTTCTTCCTAGCACCACAGGGGACAGGCAGCCTGGGGGCTTTTCCAGGTTTCCTCCTTTACTTGTGATAATGTTCCAGGAATAAATGGAAATGGGGGCTGTCAAGCCTGTCTGTCCCAACCATCACCTTGAGCAAATTTTCTGAGAAGGAGTGCATCTCTGCCCTAACTGCCTTTCAGCTGACTGAGGAAGGAGTACAAACTGCAGACCATTTCAGCCTGGGTCCCAGAAGCCTGTTCACCCACAGATGATGGAACTTTTCCGAAACGTAGTTTTTCTTATACTCCACTTAAGGCAGGTAATCATTCTCTGCCCATCCCCCTTTGTTTTATCTTTGCAGAATATGCCCTGTTTATAACTAATATCTTACAACTATAAGGAAACTAAAACTCTTCTAGTCTAAACCCCTAATCTTACAGGTAAGGGAAAAGCATCAGGAAGGGATAAATACTGCTTGTAAAGTACATGATTTTCTAACCACTAAGCTGTACATCTGAAACTAATACTGTTGGGGGCCTCCTAGGAAATCATTGAGGTTTGGAGCCCCACACAGACCAGGTGAAGCCTGTAAGACCTGACCAGAAAATAGGGAAAGCTGGGTACATGCATGCCTCAATGCTATAGCCGTAGGCCCTGGTGGGGCCATGGCCACACAGGCCATGAGAAAATGCTTTAGCCTCCTTGAAGCCTGGCCTGTTCTCTCAGTTCTCTTAATCCTTCTCTGTTGTACCAACAGCAGAGGTTTTTAAAATTTGAATGCACATCTTGACCTGAGTTTTATCTCAGTGCTCCTTCACTTGTTATTCCTGAATAATACCTGTTTTCCTGTAATTAGCACTGTTTAGCATTGATTGACAAGCTACATGCAAGTTTACTGCATGCAATACAAGATCTTGGGGAAGGGAAATTGAGGCTTTTGTCTCCCAGACACTAGCTGGCCTTCTCCCTCCTAGCACAGGCTGCCTGGGCAGTATTCATTTCATCCTCAGCACCAGGGCATCTCTGGGTCAGAGGTCCCTAACATAATACAGAGTAGTATCAAATATAAACTATAATTTTTAAAAAAATTTAAAGTAAAAGTAGTAAAAATAAAAAGCATACATGTTGTCACTTCTACACCCATGGCAGAGATCACAAATGAATTCAAGAAATATTTTCTACTGAACCTTGACATGGCCTTAAAATTTTTCTCAGCAGAATGTTTCAGGCAAAGTCATATTTAAACAGAAACATGATTGGCCTCACACATGAAGCCCATTGGTTGACCCATTGTGAAAAGATGTCAAAGTAATTTGTGAAAAAACTAAAACTGAGACCTGAACCCATGGCCCTGGTTTCTCAGGCCACTAACCTATCTCATCACACTGCTGGTAGCATGTTAAAATACCATGTTTTAACAGTTTCCCAGAAAATATTTCATTTGAATTTAAGTTGTCCAAAAACCAACTCATTGTGCATTTGTCTTTTAACTTTTTAATAAGTAATACATTCACAGAGTTAAAATATGAAAATAATATAAAAGTATACCCTGAAAAGTCATGCTCCTGCTGCTTCCATATCCCCCCTATCTCTCCCCTCCATTAGTTTCTTACTTATCCTTCCAGGGTTTCTTCGTGTAAATTCAAGCAAATCAAACACATATTCTCATGTTATGCCATGGTTATACACAAAAGGTAGCATATTATATACAATTTCAGAACACTGCTCTATGTATTTATTTTTAGCTTAATATATTCTGGAAATGATTTTCCTCATTTTTAAACAAGTACATAATCTTGTTGCCCTTTGACATTTAAGTTATTCAAATAAGATCCACTCTGCACATGTGTCTTCTAAAACCCAACTTTTGTCCTCTCAGATTTGATGCCATATTTGAAGGCTCCCATTTTTGATGTCTCACATCACAGGGAAGAGTGTGCTAGGTTTTAATTCATGCAGATTCCTATCAGCACTTGACTGTCTCCATCAACTATTTTCTCCAGAACTTTCTTATTGAATTAGTCGTCTGGTGATATTTGCTTAGTGACTCTAAGCTGTTTAGTTTTTGGACAGAGGTAGTGAATTATTTTGAAGATAAATTCATAAAACAGATAAATATATAATGCTAAATATGAAATTCCATTTGTAGGGCCAAGTGGACATGCCCATCCTAACATTGCATGCTCCAGGACTCTTCTGATGATGGAGTTTTTATTGAAGTGCACTTGGAGATGGTTTTTTAAAAACGGGCGACTGTTTATACTGTTAACATCTAAGTGGCCCTATGTGCATAAGTTTAAAGACATTCATGATCACTCTCAGAATGTACATAAAGTTTTCTATTACCCAGCAAATATGGCGAACACTTATTTTAAAGTAAAACTTATTAAAAACCACCACTTTTTGAGAAACATTACTAAAAAACACACAGGGACAAGCATTGTGTATCAACCGTAGTGGCAATTGATAAGCATTCAGTACTTTGGAGTTGGGAGTTGTCAAGAGTGGAGGCTTCAGAATTAATTTTAAGGACAAAGCCCTGGTATTTAGAGGATGCACATCTGCTCCTAAAATGGCTGTCAGTTCCACCATCAGGAAGCCAGAGGCTGCTCTGGCTGGAGGCTTAATAGCGCTCTTTTAGCTCTGTGGCTGCCCCAAAATTGATTCGGCTCTGATTAAATGGACCCCAAAGTCAATTGCCTTGACCAAGCAGCCTCCTTGCACTTTCTGACCTTTATTCCCTTCTTTATAGTTACAAATCAGTACAAATCGCTTTTGCATTTTCCAGTTCTCATTGCCCTGAGAGTAAAGAATGACCACTCCCTAGAAAGCCAGCATCCCTATGGGAAAATAAATGCTGGGGACATTACACAAATCAGAGAAGCAGATGAAAGTATACATATCCTCATCTCCTTCACAACACTTCTTTGGATGGCCAATTTCACTAAATGAAGGCTAAGAAAACAAACGTTAGGCACAGTGTGGATGGTGATAAAGAGTAACAACACCATGTAGCTTGTATTATTGATGCCAGAGATGTGGGGGACACCACATGGAGCTTGTTTTTGCCTCTCTCCTGGAGAGAGACAATCTGGAGCCCTTGTGAGAAGAGCACACCAGGCAACATTGCTGTATTTGTGTCCTGGGCCTGGACATGGCAGAAACCTGCCAATCCAATGGTTAGATAAGAATGTCAGCCTTAACAGCACCAATTGGTCATTTGTTTCTTCCCCTTATAGCTGTGCACTTGATGATGTGATTCTTGGGTGAGACTGAGTAATAGTTCACTGCTGATGACCCATCTTGACTTTGGCAGTTGCAATTGCTTTTCATTACCCTCAAGTGTTATCATTAGGCTGTGAGTAAAACCAATTTCCTTAATCATCTCCAAGCTCCCCAGTGCCTCCTCTCTAGAATAATGTCACCAACAGGCTGCACAAATTGGGCATCTGAGATTTGACTGAGTTAGTAACACCTCAAAGATCATTTATGACTTCAGTAACCCACCTCCAATTTCGTCTCATTAAAGGACAAGATTATTTCCTAAACGCTCACTAATATTTTGAGCTGACGAACAATGAAACAATCCTTTGCTTCATTGTTAAAGAAAATAAATGCGTTTTCTAAAGCCACTGCTTTTCTTTCTGTGCTCCCTCTTCAATAACCTGACCACTATACCCCACAGGCAAACTTAGGTGTCAAGAAAGGAAAATATAAGCACCTGTTACTATAGTCATTAGCCAAGAAATTTCCAAAGAAAGTCCTCTTAATCTTCAGAACCATTCTAACTCCAAGGTCAACCCACTTTCCAGGAAGTTTGCAACTGCTTTTATGCTTAAATTCTTAAAAGCTCAGGGACAGACATAAATCTTGCTTGGACCCTTATAATGAGAATTCTTAAGTATCTCTCTCCATAAAGCACAGCTCATTCCCTAAAGATGCTCCTTCTCAAAGGTGCTATGAAATATGTTAAAAAGAACAGTAAGATTTCATGGGGAAATGGCAATCTGACTAAGCCTGCCCTCGCTTGGTGAGCGACAACTTATAGCTGGGACACATCTGTAGATACATCTATTTTGAGCACACAGAAGAATATTAAAGTAAACACAAAATTTTATTTTTTTATTTTTATTTTTAAATTTATTTTTAAGATTTTATTTATTATTTTTAGAGAGAGGGGAAGGGAGAAAGGCAGAGAGGGAGAGAAACATCTATGTATGGTTGCCTTTCGCTTGCCTCCAGCTAAGGACCTGGCTGGAGACCTGGCTTGCAACCTGGTTATGTGCCCTGGCTGGGAATTGAACCAGAGACCTTTGGGTTCGCAGGCTGACACCTTATCCACTGTGCCACCAGCCAGGGCCTAAACACAAAATTTTAGACACAGTGTTAGGGAGTATGTTCCACAGGAAACAAGGTGGTAAAAAAAAGTACACAAGAAATGCTCAAATTGGGAGATAGGGAATGGAAACCAGGACTGAATGAAGGAAGAGAGGGAATGTGAATGGAAAGAAGACAGAAGAGAAAGGTCAAAGGATGTGGAAGCCCTGCAGAGGTGAGCTAACACAGTGCACGCCACACTCCATGAGGGGATGTGGCAGGTCAGGACGTGGGATGGCTGGCTGAGCACCCTTCCAATGCACTCAGTGCTGGTTTAGCTCACAGCTCTCAGTGTGCTGTGACCCTGGCAGGGTGGTCTATGCTTCTGCTTCCTTGGCAACAGCGTTCTGCGGGGGGAAAGGGAGAAGTGGTAATAAGAAAAGGGATGTCGGGCTGGATAGCGGGAAGTTCTGGGTTTCCTCTCCCTCAGCAGCAATTCAGGCAGGGTCCCTTAACATTTGTTCTCAGCAAAATTAAATATGTCATCCATACCTGCCATTTACAGTGAAAGGAATACAACGAGCAGTTTGCAAGTTGCTGGAACATAAACATGTCTAGTCATTTATTTTAGAGATGTGCAACCTTACATTTCCTTAGAAACAACTAAACGCCTGGATTTTCAGAGGGCCCACAACAGTACAGCTTTATGAAGGCAGATGTCAGCAAAGGGAAGAGGGGCTGTCTATGGTTTTCCCTCTCTCCATAGGTGCAAACAGCACCCCAGAGGGAGTCTGGGGACCTGTGTAGTCTTCAGATAACAAAGGTAGAGGCCATTGAGTGGAAGATTCAGACTTGAGCCCCACTGTGTGCAACTGGGCATTATCCTACTCTTGTTCCCTAACCTGTAAACCACACATCATCCAGGCTCTTGGATTGTGATTAATTACTAAATGTATATTTCTCAGCCTTCACAAATATATGAGAAGCGCTGAGATGCTAAAGAACAAGTCAAGCCCCGCCACCAGCAGGTGGACTGATGGCTTTGTCTGAAGCCATCCCTAACTGGGTGGAACTAAGGACCCTTTTAATCACCAACATTGATGGAGCACTTAACTGCACACCAAACATTATTATGAACACTGCATATAAATTGACTCATATGTTACTCCCAGCTACTCTGAGAAGTTAGCGCATTTTATGGATGAGGAAACTGACCCCTAGAGAGGTTAAGTGGCCCAGAGTCTCAGAGGTACCAGTGTGTGAACTGTGGGCCCCAAATGTGCTTCTCTTTAGGACATCAGGTCACCATTTGCCTGTACTTTGTCTCCTTTTTAAGCCTGCTGATGTTTTAAAGTCATAGTCTCCAAATGTTTGGTTGAAATAAAAGTTTTAATATATTTTAGCAGTGTCATCTTCTACTAAATTTGTGATTTTTTTCAAATATTATTGTATCTTTCCAGTATGTTACTTAAAAAAAAAATACCCAGGTAATATGTGGTCGCCATCCTTCCCAGCACAGCCTGTGAAAAGCCCCAGTGATAACCAGGGTTAAGTGTTTGGGGTATGTGTGTCAGTGTGTACCCTTCTATGTAATTATTGTATATCTGCAATTATTGTATATCTGTATATATCTGCAAACTATATGTATTTAAATACATACACACACACACACATCTTTTTAATATAAAGTTACATTTCTACAACTTGCTTCCTTCTATAAATAAGGGGCCATGAGGCTCTTCCAATGCCTAACATGTAGACATGTCATTCTTCTAACAGATGCAAAGAGTCAAATACCATCTTATCCAAGGCCGCTGCTGACCATCCTACATAAAATAGCACCAGATGGTGGCATAAGTACTTCTCTCCTTCCAAAGTCACATCAACTAAATTACAGAACAACCATCATTCAGAACCATCTGAAATCTGGCTGAATGGAAGTTTTACAACTAGGGAATTAAGAAGCCACATCAAAACTAATATGAGGAGCGGAGATGGGGACATAGAGTAGGCTAGTCCCACACCCACGTATGATGGATAAAAATTGGAAAGGATATCTCAGCTGTGGAGGTCCCCTGTAAAGAGCCCCAGATCAGGACCCCAGGTCCAGAGTTCCAGTGCCAGGAACAGAAGTCCCCTAACTTCTGTCTGTAAAAATCAGCAGGAATTGAGGCTGAGGGAGACAGAAAGCTTCTGGTCCCAGGCAGTTCCTCTTAAAGAGCCTGCACACAGACTTGCCTGGATTCACTCCCTCTGAGCTCCAGCACTGGGGCAGCAACTTGGAAGGAAACCAGATACAAGGAGGAACTAGATTGTTCAGCATCAGGGCAAGAGCTGGGGAAGGAGTAGTTTTCTCTCAGACAGAAGTGCTAGCAAAGGACATTATTCCTTTTCTGAGCCCTCACCCCGACCAAGCCAGCAAATAAGTGCCATATTTGAATCTCCGTCAACCTGGATCAAACTGACTATGCTGCCCTGGTAATTCCCAGAGACCCCAACCCCACCCGACTTTCAGCCCACGCCAACTGGTTCTAGTGGTTTTTCCATACAAATGGCCTGTTTTGACTCATGCTTCAGGCTTTTCTCAAACAAGCAGCAGCTGGCCTCCATACGCCCTGTACCTTTCTCTAAGTGGCTCCCAGTTAGGCACTAGCAACAGTTGGCCTTAGTTCACAGCTGGATGCCTCCAAGCCCAGGGCAAGTGGCAGCCAGCTGCAGGGCATTTAGTAGCTTATGCCAGGTACCTGCCAGGCAGAACACAGGTTGCAGCTAATCTTAGCCTATGCTACTTTCTGGGAGGTCCCAGAGCAAGTGCACCCAGTAAACAGCTTCAGACCATGCCACAGCATCACCCAACCACCTTCACAAGGGACATACACAAGGACACACTCTATGGGCGCCAGAGCCCTGTTGAAGTAAGTCTTGTTCTGTGGGTCAGGCCCCTGCATAGCTGGTCCTCCATGATGGTCCAAGGTCTGGTTGGTAGTTGCAGCCAGTCCTTGCAGCTAATCCGCCTGAGGGTAAAACTCTCATTGGTGCATCAATAGCAATCAAGGCTCAACTACAAAAGGAGGGTACAGACAGCCCACATGGGGCACATCTTAGGTGCTCAGCTTGGCTGATTGGGAGGCTGTGCCACTGGACCTTATGGAACATCTACTAACATTAGGTCACAATTCCAAGCCTGGGAAATGCAGCACCTCTACCTAATATGTAGAAACAACATAGGGAGGCTGCCAAATTGAAGAGACAAAGAGATATGGCCCAAATGAGAGAACAGAACAACACTCCAGAAAAAGGGTTCAACAATGTGGAGATAAGCAATCTACTAGATGCAGAGTTCAAGCAACTAGTTATAAGGATACTCAATGACCTTAGGTGATAACCTCATAAAAAAGGACCAGTCAGAAATGAAGGAATCATTTACAGGGAATCAACAGTAGCGTAGATGAATCCAAAAACCAAATCAATGATTTGGAGCATTAGGAAGCAAAAAAAAGCCAATTAGAATAGAAGATAAAAAGAATTTTAAAAATGAGGATGGTGTAAGGAGCCTCTAGGACAAATTCAAACATACCAACATTCACATCATGGGGGCACTGGGAAGAGAAGATAGAGGGCAATAAATTGAATACTTATTAGAAAAAATAATGACAAAACTTTCCTAAGTCAGTGAAGGAAATAGGCATACAAGCTCAGGAAGTTCAGAGAGTTCCAAACAAAATGAACCCAAAGAGGTCCACAGCAAGACACAACATAATTAAAATGCTGAAGGTCAAAGCCAAAGAGTGAATATTAAAAACAGCAAGCAAAAGCAATTAGTTAACTACAAGGAAGCTCCCATAAGACTATGAGCTGATTTCTCAACAGAAACTTTGCAGGCCAGAAGGGATTGGCAAGAAATATTCAAAGTGATGAAAAATAGGGACCTACAATAAAGATTAACCCTATCCAGAAAAGCTGTCATTTAGAATCAAAGAATAGATAAATATCTTCTCAGGCAAGAAAAAGCTAAAGGGGTTCATTACTACCAAACCAGTATTATATGAAATGTTAAAGGGTCTTCTTTAAGAAAAAGAAGAAAAAAGAAAAGATTAAAAAATATGAATAATATAAAATGGTAACAAATAAATATCTATCAACAATTGAATCTAAAATAAAATAAAATTACAAGCAAAACAGAAACAGACTCACAGGTACAGAGACTATTTTAATCGTTGCCAGATGGGATAAGCATTGGGGGATTGGGTGAAAAAGATGAAAGGATTAAGAAGTACAAATTGGCAGCCCTGGCTGGCAGCACAGTGGGTAAGGCGCTGGCTTGCGAACCCAAAGGTCGCAGGTTTGATTTCCCAGCCAGTAACATAACAAGGTTGCAAACCAGGTCTCCAGTCAGGACTGTGGCTGGAGGCAGGTGAAAAGCAACCATACATTGATGTCTCTCTCCCTCTCTGCCTCTCTCTCTTCCCCTCTTTCTAAAAATAATGAAATAAAATCTTAAAAAAAAGAAGTACAAATTGGTAATGACAGAACACTCATGAGAATGTAAAATACAGCATAGGCACTATATAGTCAATAATATGTTAATAATTATGTATGGTTTCAGATGGCTGCAAAATTTATTGGGATGATCACTTAGTAAGTTATGTAATGTCTAATCACTGAGTGTACACCTAAAAATAAAAAATAAAATAATGTCATCCACTGTAATTGAAATAATTTTTAAAGATTTTATTTAATATTTTTAGAGACAGGGGAATGCAGAAAGTCAGAAAGGGAGAGAAACATCAATGTATGGTTGCCTTTCACCTGCCTCCAGCCACAGACCTGGCTGGAGACCTGTCTTGCAAACTGGCTGGGGAATCAAACCAGCAACCTTTGGGTTCTCAGGCTGGAGCCTTATCCACTGTGCCACCAGCCAGGGTGAAATTTTTTTTTAATTAATTAAAAAAATAAAGCCCTGGCTGGGCAGTTCTTTTGGTTAGAGCATCATACCAATATGCCAAGGTTTGAGGTTAGATCCTGGTCAGGGCACATACAAGAATCAACTAATGAATGCATAAATAAAGTGGAACAACAAACTAATCTCTCTCTTTGTCTCTCTTTCCCCTTTTCCTCTGTCTTTCTAAAACCAATCAACAATTTTTTAATTAATAAATAAATGAAAATTTTATCAAGAAAATTACTGCAAAACTTATTTCCTAGGGCATTTGAGATAATGCTCCCTGGCATATGTCCTCAGTTTGGCTCAAATAAACTCTTGCTAAAATAAAGAAGGAGGAGAGGGGGGAGGGGGGAGGAAATGGAGAGTGAGAGTGTCATTTGTGTCCCTTACTTTGTTCTGTTTTCTCAACTTTTATCAACTTCAGATGTATATTTGTAATATTTATGTGTTTATTATCCACCTCCCTTCCTTAAAAGGAAGCTCTGTAAGAACAGATCTTTATTATTTTACAGTTGTAATCCCAGCCTTCAGAGCAGTGCTGGCCCCTAGGAGGCACTCAGACATACTTTTTAAATAAGTGAATGCTGTGACATTATCCATCAAAAAGACTTTATCAGTTTACATAATCACAATCATGTAGGTGTGCCCATTAATCCAACTCCTTGCTAACGTTGGATATTATAAGACTTAATTTTTTGTTTATCCAATGGATTATTTTCATCTATTTTTCCCAGAGAATTGCTTGAGTAAATAACCTGATCAGATACTTTCCCCTTTAGCAATTAAATTTTTCTTCTTACCTCTATATGAATGAGCTCCTCATACAGCTGTACATTGAGTCTTTGTATCTTTTGTGCTCAACTTTGTCCTATTCTGTCCCTAATGTGCTACTGCTTAGACACAGAAGCTTTGACTAGCTTCCCAGGGAGTAGAAAAAAGAAGTTCTGTGGCCTTAACATCACCATGAACTGGCTCGTTCCAGATGCACTGGGCTTTCCAGAACCTTTAGGACAGTGGCTACCATTCATTGAACCCTACATCGAATTAGGAAGCTTCAAGCACAGGGTTGAATTAACTGCTGTCCAGCTTCCATCTAGTCACGATAAAACATTTAAGGCATACTGTTGGAGGACATGCTGCCCTTTCAGGCCTTCATATTTCCTATCCAGCCTAATCATCTGAGACCTAAATTCTTAGCCTCTGCTCTGGTGAAGTCACACTAGCTGACCTCCACCTACCCAGCTTGCCAGTTAACAGCTCGTCCCCACGCCCTCTGAAAACACACCCAGGAAAGCCCATGGCCAGCCCAGGGCTAGCAGCTAGAAAATCTGGGCATCTTTGGTCCTTGCTTGCCAAGACTTAACTGAGTTCTTTTCTCAAATCTACTTTTAGTAGTTAATTTTGTTATTATAATCTATAATTGGGCTAAATGGTATATAAAGTGCTCAAAACGTGGGTGAAAGGAGATAAGTTGTTTCTGTGCAAATTGCTGTCACACTATATCTATGCTAGATGATTGTAAAATGTGGAAATTTTCCAAAAATGGAGAAAGTTAGAATTTCACATCACTCAGATTGCCTTGTAAATGAAAGGCCTTGGTAATGGTTTTAATGATTCCCTGTGAGGGGTTCAGAAAGGCCTCCCCAGCGGCACCCTTTGCCATGTGAATTGAAAGCAATTGAAACCCCAGGCTCATGAAAACGTTTACATGTCCCTTACATAATTAAATTAGGAGCCTAGTTCATAATAACAGTTATCACCAGAAATAACTGTTTACGACCTATCTATAGGGCAGGGCAAACATCTAATTACTGAACATCTGCTTTCCTTCTCATTCTGTAAATGACCTTCTTCCTCTCTGAAACTTCATCCCTTCTCATCCTTAATTCCAGCGCCATGTTTACCTCATTCCACTTTCTGTCTCTGACTTTCCGTGCATGCGAGGTCTCTGATTTGCTTATGTATATGAAGTTCCCATTTATACTTATGTACTTAAATTTTCTTATTTTTTCTCATTAATTTGTCTCATGTTGATTTGATTATTAGACCAACTGAAAGAACCTAGTAGGGTACAGGAAACAGTTTTATCTCTTAGAGCTTCATTCAAATTATAACTTCGTTTTTCAAGGTTTTTCCTGATTACCCTGAAGCAATGGTTCTTTTCCCTCCAAATTCCAAAAAGCACTCTGTTGTTGCCCCCAAAATACAGATCCACATTAAGCCTCATTGTATCTATTTGCATATGTGTCTTTCAAGAATACTTTGAGGGGAAGAAACAGTCATCATTTGGATACTCTGAAGTGCCTATTAAACAGGAAATGCTATATTGATGAATGAATAAATGTATAATAAAATAAATTAAGTACACATGATGAGAGTATCATATGGTTTAAATTCTGAGAAAACAAAAAGATTTGAAACAGGTAGCTACTCTGGTCAGTAAAATGACCTGTTACTTTTACATTTTTTATTTTATTTATCATTCAAAGGAATTCATAAACCAGGATTTGGTTAGGCAACTGAAAGTTTTACCCAAAGTACATGAGACAACAAGCATGTGAATTTTAAGTCAAGCCAAGGAACTGTAGGGATAGCAATAGGACTGGTCAGATATCTGTGTATAGAATTTGGTTAGATAATAGAAGATATTTCCATTTTTACCCAAATCACACAGTTTACCAGGGGCTTCTGGAAACAATTCTAAAGGCCAACGGATCTTTAGCCAAGCCTTTTAGGGCCAAAAGCTCCCCATGGACCGTCTCACGGGTATCTGAAGGGGAACAGGTAATGCTGACTTTGGTGCCTGAGAGCCAGTGCAGCACACAGACCGCCTGGAGCGTAGCCAGCCGAGGAGATGAGACATCTGCTGTGAGCCAACACCATCCACTGACCTTTCGCAGGAAGGATGAGCACCTGGCAGGCACCATTAAAAGGCTCAAGACTGAACTTCGCATTCAAGTGCAGGGAAGTGCTTCATGTCACGTTTACCAGCCTGGGACACAGTAGTAATAAATAAATAAACTGCCAGTTAGGGGGCACAGAGGACAATAAAGTTAGTCAACTCTCTCACCTTCTATTGCAATGAGTATTGTCTGACAGACATACAGTGCAAGCTACCTAAGTGATTTAAAATGTCCCAGGAGTCACATGAAAGGGTTTAAAAGAACAGGTGAAATTAATTTGAATAATATGTTAATAATAAGCAATACTGAACCCAATATATCTACACTAGTAGCATTTCAGTATGAAAACAATATTTGAAAAATAATAAGGTGTGTTACATGTATTTTGCATACAAAGTCACTGAAATCCCCATCTCAATTTGGACTGGTCACATTTTAATTGTTCAACAGGCACATGTGGCTAGTGGTTATAACATCGCACAGTGCAGACTTGAGATGCTGAAAATACAACAGTGGCAAATTAAGCAATTATGAATCATGAGAAAGGCCCCTGGCAGTCACCACAGCCCCTAGAAAGGACAGGTGTGAACTGGGGCTGACTGTTTCCACCCGGGTTGGGAGAGGAGGGTGGAGTGCCCTAGGCCAAGGATACAGGATGGCACACTATGCCATAGAGAGCAAAGAGGAGCCTCACTGATGGACCCATTCAGGACAAGATTCTTTGACATTACTAACTGGTATTTATCAAGCATCTGTTACATTCTCCCCTCCAACTTCCCACCCTTCACCTTTTCTTTCTTCGTTCATGGTTGCCATTGACAACAATTCAGGAAGAACCTGCTCTTGCCTTGTGAGAATGAGGAAATTCTACAGGCTCAACATAGCAAACAGGTTAAAAGGTATTGGGGGTGGGGAGAAAACACCTGGGGACAGAATTTTTCCCATTTAACAAAATTCAAAATCGTGTTTCTACCAGGAACATGTTTTATTTTCTTTAGGAAGTTTTGAACAGATGTAAAGGCTTGTAGAAGTTGTTAGCCAGGTTTCAAACAAGTTTCACCACATGACTTCCTGACGGCAGGCCTGCAAGTATGGCTTTTACAAAGGGACTCGTCTCTGCCCAGGTTGGGCCACCAGCTTGTGCCTCTGCAGCCCTGCAGGATAAAGCCAAGATAAATCTCACTCTGCCAAGGTTTATAATCCGCACTTAACACAGAGTCATGCATTTCAAAACTGCCATGGTTCTTACTGGCAAGCTACTATCTGCCAGGACGTCTAGAATTAGTAGAGGAAGACACCACCTGAAGCAGTGGCTTTTAAACCGTTTTTTTTTTTTAACCTCAGCCCCAGTACAAAATAACTTTCATATCATGAACCTGCACACGTATATGCAAAATACACAAAAATATACCTAAGTTGAATCAAGAGAGTCATGAAACTATCCTCCAGTGCCCCTGAATGCACTCTGAAATTTTAATCCCAGCTCTATTTCATTAAAAAAAAAAATAGACGAAACAACTTGTCATTACCCACTGTCTTGATCGCTGCCCATTAATGAGTCATAACCCTGTTTGAAAAATACTGGCCAAAAGGTTGTGACATCATTTCCCAGGTTGCTACTATGATGTATTTATTTACAAGGCCTTCCACAATCTGGGCTCATCTCTGTATCTTGCATGAGCTCCCACTTCTCCTAAAACAGCTTTTAAAATAATATAATAGTTTTCTTTTACTGGGTACCTATAATGTGACAGTCTAGGCACTAGAGACTACATATATAATGTCTTTATTTCTAACAGTCTTGTGATGAGAGTATCGATTTCCTCCCAATAGACAGATGAAGAAACTGAGACTCAGGGACACTGATCAAGCAGGTAAGTGACAGTTAAAACTTGAACTAAAATGGACATAACCCTAGAGCCCCTTCTGTTTCCACTGGCCTCCAAGTAGGTATCTTCTTGTTACTCATCCTGCTTGGAGCCCCTATGTGCATTATGTTCCCCTACCTAGAAGACACTTTCTGCATCTACTTCTAATCAGTGAAACCTGCCTAACTGTATTTCCGGACCATGGTTTGTTCAGGAAACCACCCAGGTGGTGTTGGTCCATGTTCTCCTCCCTTCTAACTCTGAGAGGCTGTGAAGCTTAGAGGTCAGAGCTCTGGAACCAGCTGCCAGTTTTTCTCTTTTCTCTTAAATTGTCACCCAAAAATATGTTGATTGATTATAAGAGAGAGAGGAAGGGAAAGAGAGAGACAGAGCGAAGCATTGGTTGGTTACCTCCAGTACGCATCCTGACCAGGAATTAAAACCCACAATCTAAGTATGTGCCCTGACTGGAATCGAACCCCCAACATTTTGGTGAACAGGGCAGTGCTCCAACCAACAGAACCACTTGGCCAGGACCAGGCAGCCAGTTTTAATTACCAGCTCAGCTACTTAGTCTGGTGATGATGTGAAATCTTCTGTGTCTTCTTGTTCCAATGGAGATGATAATTGCTACTAACCCATAGGATTGTTGTCAGGATAAATGAGTTGATAAACATGAAGTGATTAATACAGAAGCTGGTGCCTAATAGGTGCTTTATAAATATTCTTATTCAGTTGTACCATGATAAAACTTTATTATACCCTGTCATCTGAATTATTCACTCAATCTTACTTGTTTGACTAGAATATAAGGTCTTCCTGGACAGGGTTGTATCACATTTATGTCCCTAGCTATTTCCCAGTGTGGTAGTACCAAGTGTGCCATATACATTTAACAAATGTCAGGTTTGGGCAACACAATACTGGCCAATGCCAGATGAAGAACTTTTTTTTAAGCAAAGGGGACAACCAGTGAGGACCTGCCAGTCTTCACATTTTTGCAGGTAAATACTGGTTACTTCAGAGATGATTTTATTTGGGGAAACACTGGTCTCCCTTCTAGCACTCCACCTGTTAGAGGTTCCCCATCCCGCACCGATTCCAGTATTACTTGGGTGCCATTTTTCTTGGAAGCCAACTTGGCCTTTCATCATTCTGTAGTTTCTCTTTAGGCACTTGATGCTACTGTTATTAAATCATAAGTTGTTGAATGGCTGTCTTCTGTATGAGATTGGAGATCAATGAAAGCAGGAACCATAACTCTCCTGAATTATTGTTCACGTTAATAACACTCCACTTCTTGCATCCTGAAAACCCCTCAGATTAATGTTTCCTACATACCATTGCAATTATGGAGAAAGATTTTATAAATTGTAAACAAAATGGGTTAGGTAAAAACCTACAGAATAATTTCTGTAAAGCAGAAATTCTGTAAAACAGAAAACAGGTTGGTTTTTGAGATGCACACCTAGAAGTGCCCTTGTGGAGACTGAGGGCACAAAAAGCCTCTCTGTGCACTGCTCAGAAACAGGGAAGATACAAATTTCACATATTATGTACTGAGACTGGGATCTGCAGCATGTACATTTTTTTCATTTTTCCATAACTCTCATTGTTTTAGCTCTTGGGCCTATTTTTACACTAAAGTTTATTCATTTTCTTCAAATTCAAAGCTGTCATTCTAAATATAATTCATTCTCACTCTCTCTCTCTCTCTCCCTCTCTCTCTCTCTCTCTCTCCTGTTTCTCCCCTCCTTCATTCACCTGGGTAGTCTAAGTTCTTAAGCACAACCAAGGCAAGAATGGAATGAGAAATAACTTAATAAATTCTGGAAGGTTTTTTTCTCAGTTTCAAGCTTTATAATGAGCCCATGAACATGACTCTCAGAGGTTAATTTGTTACACAGCCTTCTGCAGAAAATAGGACATTTTAAATGTTGATGTGGCCATTTTCTTTGTCTCTGGCTTTCTTTGTAGACTCACCTTGTTTTATTCTTTCTGCGAGTCCACACTCCCAGAATAAGCACCTTACTGTTAGGACGTGACAGTTACAGCAAAGGCAAAGACGTCAGCCTGGCTCACTTTTGCCACCAGTCATAATGGAAACACATGTTTTTCCTGTGCATGGAAGCACATGACAGCAAGTGCAAAGCAAAAGGCACAAAGAAGAATCTCCCAGAAAAAAACACCCAAGCATCTAACGAAAGCCATGTGTTTTACTGTATTTATGACCTTTTTCCAAGAAGTGAATGTGTTATCCCTTCCATATATGCCTATAGGGAAAACATTTCTGTTCCACTAGAAACATTCTTACTGATGTTGATGGCACCCAAACACTCATCTCCCTTCTAGCACTCCACCTGTTAGAGGTTCCCCATCTCGCACCAATTCCAGTATTATTTGGGTGCCATTTTTCTTGGAAGCCAACTTGGCCTTTCATCATTCTATAGTTTCTCTAGGCACTTGATGCTACTGTTATTAAATCATAAGTTGTTGAATGGCTGTCTTCTGTATGAGATTGGAGATCAATGAAAGCAGGAACCGTAACTCTCCTGAATTATTATTCATGTTAATAACACTCCATTTCTTGCATTCTGAAAACCCCTCAGATTAATGTTTCCTACATACCATTGCAATTATGGAGATAGATTTTATAAATTGTAAACAAAATGAGTTAGGTAAAAACCTACAGAATAATTTTAGTTTAGCTTCGAAACCAAAACATGACATTTCTATTAAGAATTGCAGGAGGTAGCCCTGGCTGGTAGCACAGTGGATAAGGTGCCGGCCTGCAAACCCAAAGGTCACAGGTTCGATTCCCCAGCCAGGGCACATCACCAGGTTGCAAACCAGGTCTCCAGTCAGGTCTGTGGCTGGAGGCAGGTGAAAAGCAACCATACATTGATGTCTCTCTCCCTCTCTGCCTCTCTCTCTTCTCCTTTCTAAAAATAAATAAAATTAAAAAAAAAAAAAAAAAAAAAAAAAGAATTGCAGGAGGCAAGTGGGAAAATATGCAGAAGGATTGAACTATTGTCACACAACTCAGTGCATTTACCTTTCCACCACTTAATTTAGTGGGTCGAGTTTATTTTAATTTAGTGGCTTTTTAAAAGTTAAAATAACACGTATGCTACTTCCTGTTCTCTATTATTGTAGGCAAACGTCCTGGAAGAAAAGGAGCAGAAAACAGTATCTGAGCCAGAATTCGCTATTGCCAGGTGACAGGACTGGAACAGGTATTAGCATGATCAGAAGTAATTACCAAGTAGATAAGACTCATCTCTATTTTTTCCTGAAGTGCAGTTCAGTTTGAACTAGAGCAGCATTTCTCAAACTTCCATGTACAATGCATCATTCAGGGTATCTAATTAGACTGCTGATTCTGATTTAGTGTATGTAGAGGGAGGCCCAAGATTTACACTTCTAACAAGTTCCCTTCTAATGTCTCACAATCCGTTCAAGGATCACCAGGTAAGTGGCAAGCAAGGGCTTACAACAGACAGGACTCACCATGGACCCACACAGGTCAGAGGGTGCAATAATTTTCTGAAACAAAGGATTTTCTTCACTAAGAAGTAGCCTAAAAAGTGCCAAAAATTGCAAATTTTAGTGGCTCCGTGGGGCCAGAATCTGAAGGGGGAACAGAAAAGACCATTTGTCACCAGCAGAGGGCAGTAGAGGGCAGGGTAAATTGCACAGGGCTTTCTGCAGGCCAGACACCTGGAAGGCAATTCCAAGTGACCCTTGGACATGGACAACAGGGTGGGGGTTGACACCGGAGGAAGAGGGAGGAAAGCAACGGGATGAAAATTGGAAAACTGTAATAGAAAAACAATAAAATAAATAAAACTGCATGGGTAAGGGAGCAGCCAGAAGGGACACTGAGAAACTCAGTAGCCCTGAGGGAGATGTTCACATAGACCAGAATGAGGAACTGACAGCAGAGAGCACTTTGTAGCAGTGGGAAGAACACCCATCACGAACTCAAGAAACCCATGATCCACTGCAGATACTGAAATGAATAAGCAGTGCCTCCTAGCCCACCACTCAGTCACGACCAGCCCTGACTCCCTCACTGGTAAAATAGGAAGAAGTGCAAAGGGTAGTATTGAAAAGGGCATTCCTAACCTTCACATTCTGTAATCAGTGCTTCTTGTTCAAACTCTGAGAGAACCAGGAGGGTGCTTATCTTACAGGTAAAGACAGGGGACCAAAGGGAGCACAGAGCCGCTGGAGAGATAGTAGACCACCAACCAGGAGGGGCCCTGCTGGGCAAGTGAATGGGCAGTGAATGGGTCTGGTCTGAAAGTCAGGGATCCGTGGAGGCTTTGGAATTTTTATTGTGTTTCTTAAGTTGTTTTTGTTTGTTATCAAAGATTACAATTTAGTTGAAAAGTCAAATAGGACTATTAAGTCTTAGCACCAAACAACAGACCCTCATTCCTCAGCCCTTTTCTCTTCCTCATCCTTTCCCCCCAAAACAATGTCTTTGAACTCTTTCACTGTTTCTTTTCCAAATAATGCCTCCATATTTCCAAGACATATGAACAATATAATCCTATTATTTGATTCAGCCACCATGGACTTTTTACTATGGGGGGTTAGGATATTAATTCAATGACACTATCCCTTACCCTGTATTATTGTCCAAATACATTTCATCTTATTTTTACCATATCTATGTTCACTATTTCCATATTGTGACTATAAATATTATTCAAGTAATATACTATGATTATATTTACTTTTTGGATAACTTTCTGTTTATGCTGAAATTAATCATTGTCTTGCTTTCACCATCTGACTAAATTCTCCACATTTTCTAGCATCTCTGTAAAATGTTTCATCCAAAGACAGTTTTCCACATGGGGGGACTTGTTAGATTATTCTTCCCTTTACCATTTTTGTGTTGGATCCCATGTTTCCTGGATCCCATCCTTCTTCCTGTGTTTCCCCTTATTTTAATGGCACATGTCCTTTGGTGTCCATGTCTCTCTGGTCACTGCCTTGGCCTAGAGCACATTCTCTAGTGTAGGGGTGTCAAACTCATTTTCACTGGGGGCCACATCAGCTTTGTGGTTACCTTTAAAGGGCCAATACAATTTTAGGACTGTATAAATGTAACTACTCCTTAACAGTTAAGCGAGCAGGGTAGAAACAAGATGCTGGGCCAGATTTGGTCACAGACCTTGTGTTTGTCACCCCCGTTCTAGTGGACTTCTCAGCAAGAAACCAACCCTCAAGGGACCAACCCTGCCTGAGGTTTGGCATGGTCATGACAGCAGATATGCACTCTGTATCTGGAGGTGAGCTTCGTGGGGTATAAACTCCTTAGCTTACACTTTCTCTCCTTGAGGATTTTAATTATGTCATCCCATTGTTATCTGGTATAACACATTGCTCTTAAACTGTCTGATGAAAACTGATTTTCTTTCCCTAATACATGAATCATCTTTCAGCCTGGATACCCTATGAACATTTTTCTTTTCCTTACTAGACTGTGTCCCAGTGTTGGTTTTCTTGGGTCAGTTTTTCCCAAATATTTTCCTTTTTAACCTAAGGCTTGATTATTTTTTTCCAGGAAATTTCTCTTGTAGATTTTAGTATTTGTTGTGCTCCATTTATGTGGTGTTCTTCTTTGGGTATTCCCATAATAGGTATATTAAATCTTCCTTGTTCATCCTTGAATCTAGAACTTTCTCTCAAGTCCTGTTCCCTTCCTTCATTTCTTACTGATTTTTAAAATGTTCCTCTTTGGCTGTTGTATTTTTTTTTTTAAGGCGATATCTGTGATGTTAATTTGCTTCTGTTTTCTTCCTAGTTTTGTCATTTCTGAATTTTTAAAATTATTTTTACTTCTTTTGTGAATTCTATTATTTCTCACTGAATTTTTTTCTCCCATTATCTCATTTCTGAGTTTTTCTAATTCTGATTTCTATTGTTATTTCATAGTTTCTATCAATTTCTTTGTTTCTTTAGCTTGTTTTAGAAAATCAGTTTATAATTATGGGTATATTTTTCTGGTATCTTTTATTGAACGAGGATATTTTCTAATTATTCTCTCTTTTGGAAAACTTTATATTGATTCACAGTTCTTTTCTGTTGCTCTTTTTCTTTTTCTTTTTCTTTTCAGATAGATGAGTGAATTGCTTTTCTAGATTCAAAGCTCTAGGACTACCTCTTCCATTATTTCTGAAGATGTAGATGCATGTGTCCTTGGGCTTTCTGAGGTGTGCCTCCTCTGTCCTCCTTTCCCATTTTCTTTGGAACTTCTCATTCCTTTGCCATTACCTTTTCTATGCTGGGCTTGGATTCTGCTTCCAGCCATTCCCCCTCAGGGCAGATCTTTGCCTCTGAAGGGAGCTTTGAGTTTTATCTTCTAAAGTTGGTAGAACTCAGACTACCCCAGATAGTCTCCCTTTAACTATAGGCTCCAACTCCTCACAAATTCAAGTCAGACTCCATCCAGTATGGTAGCCTTCAACACTGTGGTCTTTTCACCACGGCTCACTTGAAGCCAGAACAGTGAGTGCAGCATGGTGCTGGTCCATACGGCTGGTATCCCATCCTCCTCCTCAGCCATAGGTCTCTAGGGTAACTCTGGAAAATTTCAGGGAAAGAAGTAACTTGATTTGTGAATCTCTTTGAATTTCCCTTCACACTGAAACTGACAGAGCAACTATTAGCCTTGAGTTTTTCAATTTTTTCAAAAATTTGCAACACCTTGGATCCATGGCTTTTGGTTTTGCTATCGCAGTAGCGCAGTTAGAGCACCACCTGATTTTGAGGTGCTCTTGGGCTTACATCACCCCCCTTTCATCATTTGGAAGCGGGATAAACACTACTGGCCCAACCAAGAAATGGGCTAATAACTCAGTTTCTGCTTATTTGTTTTATCCTTCATATCAAATACTTTAAGAGAAAGTTAGCACAAGTCATTAATTAATCCACCAAGCATTTATTGAGTGCCTATGATGTGCCAGCACTGGATAGGCAGTGAAGAGATGGCATTGAACAAAACCAGCTAAAATTCTTTGCTCTTATATTCTGGGAGAAGAGGCAGAAAAAAATAGCATACTGGTCAAAACAATGCAGTTAAACATAAAATTATAGATTTCTCACATCTTTTCTAAATCTACTATAAGATAACAATAACAGCTTATTTTATAGTTTATAAATAACTTTTATAAATAACTTTTCAAATGTCAGGTTAAATTGTAGGCAAGTTCACATGTTTCAACTTCCCCATCACCTCGTCTCGTCATTATGGTAAATCTTCGGGTTTTGTTCAATGCCATCTCTTCACTGCCTATCCAGTGCTGGCACATCATAGGCACTCAATAATGCTTGGTGGATTAATTAGTGACTTGTGCTAACTTTCTCTTAAAGTATTTGATACGAAGGATAAAACAAATAAACAGAAACTGAGTTATTAGCTCATTTCTGGGTTGGGCCTGTATCATACTCTCTGCTAACCTATCTCCTTCAGGATTTCAGTTTGCTTTGCAATCTTGCCTAAAAACAACATTGGCTTCCCTGCTACAGGGATTTGGCGACACCCAGATTTGGCGACACCCAGAGTGCCGGGAACAGCTACCCTAGACAATGTGGCAGCATTTTGCTCTAAGTCTTGGTTCTCCAGTCCAAAAATGTGAAAAACCGATACAATGTGGAGAGTAGCTGGGCTGAGAACAAGGAACAACTCTGTCTTTCTCTCACCGGTGTTTATAGAAGTCTGGCGCTGTGTTTTTAAGTAAATAGACTTCTATTAATGGAGCAATCTGTCAAAATAAGCTGGGCTGCTCAGAGGGGCTGAGGAAGTGCAGCACCGCTTCCCTGTCCCCTGGGAGCTGTTTATTTGAGAGGGATGACAAATGAGAGCAAGGCAGAGCCTGCGGTAATGACATTCAAAGCAAAAACAATAATAGCATGTGGCTTAGGATGGGCTCATCTTAACCCAACTAGAGATGGTTTTTTTGTGTGTGTTTGAATAGCCTACCTTTTCTATTTGCATTTCAAACACAAGGAGAAGGAGTTGACAAATGGGGACCCATCATCAGGTGGCTTCAAGCTAGTGGATTTTTTTTTTTTTTTTGCAAGAATGGGGGGGGCAAATGAACAGATTAATGAGCAAAAGTTTAGTCTATACAGGTTTTCTCCCTCTTTACTAATGAAGGGGTGACCAAACCAGCAATTTGCTTCATCACCACACAGAACTTGATAAATGAGTAGCATATTTACATCATGAGCTGTATGGGGTGGGGCGGGGATGCAGAGGGGTGTGGGGAGAGAAACTACCACGAAGACTCATATTTTAGACTTTACTCACAATTTTTTCTTCTTGTAAAACAACACAATGAAAGGGCCAGGTGTAGGTTAACCCTTTTAGTTTGTGCCAGAACCGTGAATTCTTTGGAAAGAAGAAAAGGATTTAGCGTAAACTACAAACGCTTTAATCAAGTGGCTTTCTTCACATACCATGAAAGCATTTTGAAACATTCAAGTAAAAAAAATTTTTTTTTTCCTTATTTTCTGAAAATATAACCTCTTAAACACCAAGACGCTGCCAAACCAAGTCCCGTCAAGTAACAAGGCACAATAAGAAGCTTAAAATGGGGGAGGATTAAGTTACATCTGAATGAATAAGCTCGTTTTTTGTTGTTCAGGCCTCAATCCTTAAATGATCCTATCTCGTGCGTGGAAGGTATCTCCTTATTAAATATACATTAGTATTCTCAGTGTGGATCTCAAGGGGACCCAACATGTCCCCAGAGCTCACCAACCTTTGGAGACAAATACATCAATAGCAATAACTCAAAGCTCACTTACTCATTTTCCTCACCAACAGGGCCCCCCTCCACACCAAGCAGGTGCTCAGACGATGCCCTGGCCATGTGTCGTGAGTGCAGAGGAGAAGCTAGCACCTGCTCCCTCAGCGAACACCCATACTACCCCACCAAGGACACCCTCTGAGAGAACGCTGTTCCCAGATGCCATTCATGTCCTGGTGCTGTCCCCAAGCTCCCAAACCTGCAAACGTACCAGCTACCCAAAGATGCACATCCCCTCCAGGCCTCATACATCAGAGCCATGCTCCATTCCACAGTAAAGGGCAAAGAGGGTCTCTCATTTCAGCACATGTCCCACTTTGCTCTTTGGCCCCCCAAACAGCCTGACTTGTGCCCCATGTGAAAGATTCTCATGAATCTTTCATGAGAACATCTTCATCTCTGTGACTCTGCTCCTCTCCCCACCCATCTCAGGCCCTGGGAACGGATAAACAGTCCTCCTTCACCACCCAACAGGGCATGGATGTTCTCCTTCCAAGGAAAACTCAAGTCCCCATGCAAATGACTTCCTGTAGGGCCTTCCCTCCTTTGCAGAGCATGCCAACATAGACCTGCGCCTTAGCAGAAGAGTCTAATCCTGTTTCCCCCTGTCTCTCGCACCCAGGCACCAGGTTTTTGAAATTTCACTTCATAAAACTTCATCCTGACTTTTCCTTTCCTCCTCATCTACCACCATCTTCACTCAAGCTCTTCGGTCCTGGCTGATCTCAGAAGTTCACTAATTGGAATCACCACTCTGCCAATTAAGCCTAAAAGCTGCACCCATAACAATAATCCTTCCTTGCTGCCCTGAACACATAAACTTTTTGTTGTAGTTTCTGACTTTCAATTGGCCTTATGAATCAGGCATGTTTAAGTGGGGGGAATGGAAGTCTTGGAATCAGTCACCCTGGGTTCCAATCCTAGCTTTGTGCTTGAATAACTTATGTAACTTGGATTGTTTCAAGCCTACATTTCATCATCTATAAAACGTGATATAAATATGTGCCTCGTAGGGGTATTATAAGGAAAAATTCAATAATGAATGTGATTTTTTTTTTGTATTGTTCTATTACAGTTGTCCCAATCTCTCCCCCTTTGCTCTCCACTTCCCTGCTCCCACATTCCCACAGTCAATCCTCACCCTGCTGTCCATGTCTATGGGTCATTTATACTAGTTCCGTGACTAGACCCTCCCCTTTCTTTCTCCCTTCTTCCCCCTCCCCTCTTCCCTGTGGTCATTGTCAGTTTGTTCCTTGTTTCCATGTGTCTGGTTCTGTTTTGCTTCTTTGTTTCATTCGTTAGTGTCCTGTGTTAGGTGAGATTATATGGTATTTATCTTTTTGACACCTGGCTTATTTCACTAAGCACAATACTCTCCAGTTCCATCCATGCTGTTGCAAAAGATAGGGCTATTGTAAGGAAAAATTCAATAAAAAAGGTGAGTCCGATTTTTAATGTGAAAATACATATGTGAAGAATGTTATGAAAATTCAAGCACTTCCCCTTGGAATGCTAGTCCTCCATAAGTTGTGTGTCAGCCACTTTTCCAACCTTTTCTCCAATTACTCCCACTGCCAGCCAGCCCTTCCAGCTGGATTTGTCAATCTGTTTCTTGTCCTTCAAACTTGTCTTTCACTTCCAGATAATATCAGTTGTTGTAATAGATAAACCAAAATGTCAGTGGCTCAATACAAAAGAAGTTTACTGCTTGCTCCCTTAAAATTCAAACCAGATATTCCTATTTGGCAAGTGGTTCTCCTCCAAGTGAGGATTCAAGGATTCAGCATCTTTCCATCTTCTGTCCCCACCATCCCTGCTGCGTGGTTTCCAGGGTCATTCCAGAAGTTTAGCAGACACCAGGGAGCATCACACCAGGGAGGTTATGTGCCAGGCCTGGAAGTGGAAGAATCAGAGCTGAGTTACAACACCATCTCAGAAACCCCAGCAGAGTTTGTGGGAGAAGGTGGTGGTGACCCAGGGAGGGTCCCTAGCGCAGTTACCCCCTGGTGGAGCAGCAGGTTCTCGCAGCCTCCGCAGGACCTCAGGCACATGGGGATGCAATGCCTTCCAGACCTGAGGCTGGAAAAGGACTGATTCACCTCACAGAGAGCCGCATCCAGAGGCTTCTGGAAATCACCCCAGGGTCAGAATTCCGCAGGCTAGAAGTAGAGGACAGTGGATGCTCCAGATTTCAATACAGAGTTTCACTGGGTAGGTTACCAACCTCAATGGCAGGGTATTTGAACACCTTGCGGCAACAGCGGTGGTTGATTCGATGGATTGGCCTATGTGGAGGGGCCCAGGTGCACTTCAGCCAAGAACTGATCGGAAGCTCATTTCAAGTGTTGGACAATCCTCAAGTGCAGAAAGGCTACTCTTGTGGATCAATCATCCTTCCTTGTCAAATTTTGATTAGATGGCAGGTGACCCAGAGATTGCCACTATTGGAACCAATTTGAGGAATTTGGGATTAGTAGGATTGTAGTGGTTTCCTTCCAATCATGTTCCTCTCTCATTTTCCAAAATCCGCAAGTGTTGTGTTTCTAGTTTCAGAATGTGAAGCTTTTACTCTTGACTTAATTTCTCCTGCATAATTTTAAAGCCAAGGCTCTAGTTGCAGTTACCTAAGATTTAATAATTAGTTGAAACCCAGTATAATCTGTAGAGCCTCCAAGGTTCCAAAATTTGAGTTTCTTCTCTGGCCTTCAGAGCAGCTTATATAGCTATGTATAAAAGCTTCATTTTAAAGAAAGAAAGAAAGAAATGCAGCCCAATGGAGTATCCAGTAAGATGAGGACAAAGGTTCGGTGAACAGACAGGTACTCTGCCCTATCCTGGAATCTACATTGGAATACATTGGAATCTATTTCCTAGCATGTATTCCCCAGGTGCCACCTTCAGTGCCAGCTCAGGCCTTGCTTCGTTCACGAAATCTTTTTGGAGCAATCTAGCCAACGATCTTATTCTCTAAACTCAAAAGTCTAGCACATATTAATAATGCTATTCTTAGACTCATTCGCCAGCTTTTTGTTAAATCACAAAGACGTCTCAGATCTCTCTCTTCTTGAACTGAGACACTAAAATCTGACAGCCCCCTCGTTGATGAACTACTTCCCTACATCACAGTCCATGGTTTCGGGCCTTCTGCCTCCTATGAGCTCTATTGCTGGCTCAGTTCTTTTTTCCACAGACTAACTGGGAGAGTTGCACCCCCACTCCGCAAAAAAAAAAAAAAAAAAAAAAAAAAAGATTCTTCTGGTGCAAGTGGCTGGGAAGCTGCAGTCAGACCTTGAACTTCAACCTCAAAGCCTGGAAGCACTGACTGGGGAAGAAGCCAGCCTCAACTCAGAGCTCTCCCCAAGTTTCTAAAGCCTCTTCAACTGTTAATAGTAATAATAGTAATAATAACAAGAGTAAGATATTTAAGGCAATAAGGTTGGGAATAGTGGAAGGTGTAAAAAATGTCTTCACTTTATATACTATTTATTAGACCCAATGAGGTTCATATAATTCATGTTCTCCCTATAGACAGTGAAATGTGTGCTATTCACACACCTGTTCTTCATTGTTCTGAGGAACAATGAGACTCTATGAGATGAAAATAAGTATAATTTGAAGACAGAAGAAAATTAGGAAACTGGATTCAATAGTAATTCCTCATAGAAATTCAAAATACGAACAAGAAAGTACCAGAATTCCAAAAAACTACCTGCAATTGTAAAATAGCTTCCAAAGTCCTCTCCCCTCCACCCTCAAACTCTCAGCTGCCCTGCTCTCACGGGACAATTTGGAAACCTCTGCTCTGAAACCCCTAGAGAAGCCCCGGAGGGCAGACGCCTCGGCTCGCCCAGCCCACCGAGTAGCCCAGCAGCCAAGCCGTTCTGTTCTCTGTGCCGAGGAGCTGGCTCAGCCCAGCCTTTTGAACAGACACAAACCTCACTTCTCGTTCCGCTGTTGACAGCACGGAACGCTGTCAACTAAAGGCCCCTTCACATTTATTCATGCAGCTCAGCCCCTGCCCTGTTGATGTTTCCAAGCAGGCTCAAAGACAATTAAATGGTGATTCATTCTCTGGGGTGCCAGCTAAGGCATGCTGCTGGTGTGAGTGAAAACATCACTTAGCAGTAGCTGATCTTTCCTTTTGGTTGAGGACCAAGTCAGACCAGGCATGGCTTTGAAGTTATTTCTGTCTCGGTGGATTAGAGGTATCAAAAGAAGGAGCTACACAAACCTTTCAACAAATATTTACAATCCTGCACTAAACAACCTCTACCGTACCTTAACCTTTAAGGTCTTGTGAAATGCTTGCCAACACCGCTGCCAAAATTCTGCACTTGCCAGAGGAGAGGACAGCCCTCAGAGGAATCCAGGTACCAGCCGTAAGGCTTCCACTTCCTTTACTGGGGAGGAGACGGGCCTCTGGATGCCGAACTGCCTGCAGAGGTGGACTCCCTTTCCCAGCCCTGTCCCTCCCCGGTGGGACTGCTCCAGCCTGAGTGATACTTCATTTCTTCCAACCATGCCAAAGAGTGAGCAGCACCGGAGGGACACCAATCAACAGGTTAAACCGCAAAGGAGATGGGCTCTGCATGCTTTTGTCAGCCAGAAGACTGCAACATTTTGCATAGCTTAAAGCAAACCTCACTGGAGGATTTAGTTGCTTCTAAAATGCTGCAGGAATTAGATGGATGATACTGATGTGTGTTTTATTTTATTTACTTTTCTATCATGATTTATTCCCCCCATACCCTCTTGCACCTCCAACCACCTCCTCAAAGACTCCTTACGGTGAGCATAAAGATTTCATAAGAAAAATAGATAGAGAAGAAAAGGATAAATGTAAGAAGCCAGCAGGTGAGATATTATGTTGCTGGGGCAGCGAAGAGCAGTGGTCCAGCCCATGACTCCTCTCCACCTTCCCTCCCAGGTCTCCTTTGCCCAGGGCCACCGCACCTTACCCATGTAGCCAGGACTGGGATGAGATACGGGAAGGGGGCTCATAGCAGTGGTCAGCACCAGTGAGTTCCCAAAGTGACGTTCATCAGCAACAAAGGCCTCCGTCAGAGAAGTTACCAAAGGCAGGATTTCACAGCAACAGATGAGAGTTGCAGACATAACAACCACTGAGATTTGTTTATGAAACCCCAAGACATGGGATCCAGGGACCCCCAAAACATATCATGAGACTCTTGAGGAGACCCAGATAGAAACCACACAGCAGTGGCAGAGACAAGAGCCAAAAGAATGTGCTACACTGCTAACAGGACTAGCTGTTCCCTCCTCCTGCTCAGGAAATGCAAAAGCAGAAGTAGATGAACTAGAGATTTTGGTGGCTAAAGTTCATGGTCAGGCATTTCATTCATTCATTCATTCAACAAAAGTTTGTATTACAAAGCACTGAGTTAATGCTTTGTGAAACAAAAATAAACTAAACATGGGCCCTGCTTACTCTAGTCACTACTGTAAGTACACAAATATCTATAATACAGGTTAGAAATCGATCATTATATAGTCACAGATAAAGTCTGCATTGGTTCAGCTCAGGGAGAGAGACGATCTCCATCTTTGGGGAAGGGTTTCGAGTAGGAGCTAAAAGCTGAGGTAAAATTAATTTGTTAAGGTGGCATAGGAGGTATTCTCCAGGAGAAGCAAGGAAAGTTTGGACAAGCTTAAAAATAAAAACAGATGATTCCATCTGACTCAGCAATGGTATACAGGAAAGAGCAGGATATGTGGTCAGAAAATGGGGTAGTCAGGAACTGAGGGCCAGGTGTGCAAGTTTGAGGAGTCTGATTTTCAGATTGTACAGCAATTAGAAGTTGTAAAATGATTCAATAGCAAAAGAATGACTTGATAAGATGGTTATTTCAGGAAGATTAATTTTTGTGGAATGGCCAAGGAAACTTGTGTCTATTGGTCCAGGTTCATGATCAAACTTCACAGTAACTCCTGTTATGGAAATATTCAGTAGCATGAGTGAGTAAGAAGATCGTCAATTATTAACACCAAGCTTTTATCTTTCTGCTGCCCAGAATACTCTATTGGGCCACTAAGTTTTCTGTATATTCAGGGAATGAGCTTATGTAAATAATAGCCTATGTCAGTTGTAATTAGGGAGGTCTATCCACTGGAGGGAAGGGCAGAGCGGAACATAAGGAACAGCTAATTATTACGTATAAAATAATTCTCATCCATGCATATTCTGTGGAAAGCCTTTCTGGATGTCCCATAATCTCTTCTCACCTCAAATGGATGAGGAAGCTTTATTTTATAGCCTACAACTACCAGGTACATAGTCTTAATTTATTCACTTTATAAAGTCATTAATGCAGAACCTCATTCCTGAAAATTGGTGAAAATGTCTTTTTTTACATGGATATTTTCCTTGTCAATTGTGCAAAAATAATAGTAATAGCACATAGACATTGTGAATCTTATCTTGAGGCATTAAGCATATAATAAACTCAATATGCTTTATTTTACATATTGTAAGAATATTAAACAGGAACAATGATCATCACTCCATAAAACCCAGCCAACACCTATTAGTTGTACTCAGACATAATAATCTCTATTTTTAGAAAATATTTCCTACAACCATTCATGAATATTTTCTTTGAATTTCAAGTACACCCTATCTGGATATAGGATGATCAGAAGTGAGAAAAGTTTACTTTAATCGGGTTTATTGTACTGCTGGATAAGCTCTTTAAAAAATAAATTTAAAAAAATTAAGCGATGAAAATAAAAAGGAGAAAAGTGCAAAGTTTCTCTCTCTTCAAAATTGTTGAAACTGGCCCTGGCTGGTGGCACAGTAGATAAGACACCAGCCTACGAACCCAAATGTCGCTGGTTCAATTCCCAGCCAGGGCACATAACCAGGTTGCAAGCCAGGTCTCCACCCAGGTCCTCAGCTTGAGACGGGTGAAAGGCGACCATACATTGATGTCTCTCTCTCCATCTCTGCCTCTCTCCCTTCCCCTCTCTCTAAAAAATAAATAAAATCTTTTTAAAAAATTGTTGAAACTACATCTTTATTTAGAAAATTAGTAAAAGCATATGTAAGCAAAGTAAGGAAAAATCTTTAATCCCTTCCCATTCAAAGGTATTGACTAGTAACCCAATATTATACATAACCTTCTAGATATATGTGTAAATAGGAGCATGATTGCATATTATCTTAAAAGTATACGTTAAGCAATATATTGTGAACATTTTTCTATGGAAAAATATTCAGCTATGAAATACAGTACTTTTTATAGAGAAATGCCATTTTATTATATAAATGTGTCATAATTTATTTAACTTAGATGCTTTTGTACTTTTGGAATGTTCCAGTATTTTCATTTTAAAATTTAAGCTTTTTTTTAAAGACTTTATTTATTTTATTTATTATTTTGAGAGAGGGAGGAAGAGATAGAGGCAGAGAGGGAGAGAGACATCACAATACGGTTGCTTTTTCACCTGACTCCAGCCACAGACCTGGCTGGAGACCTGGCTTGCAACCTGGTTATGTGCCCTGGCAGGGAATCAAACCAGCAACCTTTGGGTTTGCTGGCCAGTGCCTTATCCACTGTGCCACCAGCCAGGGCTTAAAGTTTAGCTTTTATAAGCATGCTATCAGTAATCATTCCTTAGGACATGTTCATAGGAGTTTAAATTCTAGGTTAAAAGCCAGGCACATTTTAAAGGGTTTTGATGAATATTGAGAAGTCTTCCAGAAATCTTAGGCCAATTTAATTCCCTTTCTACAGTAAATAAAACTGGCTATTTTCTTGACTATTGAATATTAGATTTTATGTTTATTTGAATATTTCATAATGCATACTATTCATGTAAGTTCTTCCTTTTTGAGTTGCATCTTTCACCCATTTTAAAATTTGCATATTTGGGGTTTTTCATTCAGATGTTTAACTGCTCTTCATATGTATGCTGCAAACATATTTTAAATATATTTTATCTGGCCATGTTTTAATACAGAATAGTTTAAATTTGTACATGGTCAAATTTATCCACCTTTCTCTTTTACAATTTCTGGATTGTTTTTTTTGTCACTTTTAGAAAATCTATCACCCACAAGATTAAATATGTATCAACTTATTTCATATTATTCTATGAATTTTTGACATATAAAGTTATTTAATCTATTTGGAGTTTATTTTGATATATGGTAGCAAAGTAGCATTTGCTATGTGTTTTGCAAGTAGCTATCTAGTTTCCCCAACACTACTTGGTAAAAATTCCATCCCTTTTCACTGTGTCCTCCATTTAGTTATATACCAAATTTTTATAAATAAATGAACCAGCTTGAGGATTTCCTATGCTTTTTTTAAAATCAGGATTCCGTTCCACTGCCAGTACTGTGGACTTTAATTTATTTTGGCTTTATAAAACCTTGTAAGAGCTGGAATGGTTGGGTGAGATCCTCATGACTGGCTTTGTTTTATTCAAATAGAAATTGTGCTAGTCTCATACACTTATCTTTTAACATGTTCCAACGTGTTGTGAATTTCTTCAACCATTTAAAAAGGCATATAGGATTTGTAAAATCATATATTTAGTTGAAAAAGTTAGCAGCTATATAATATTAATATGAACTCTTCCCATCTCAGAACATGAGTTTTCTTTCCAGTATTTGTTGCCTCTTTGTAAAGTTTTGCACTTTTTAATAGTTTTGAACATTACTTAAGTGCATTCATATATTTTGCATATTTTGTTGCTAATGTGGATAAAATGTTTTCAAAAGTTGATTTTTAAGCAAAAAACTTACTTTATTCTTTTACTGACTTTAAATTTAAGTAGATTAGTTACCCCAAAAGATGGAAAATAACTAAGAACAAATAGCTGAGCCCATCCATAGCATTATCTAAAATGTCAAATAAAAGGTCAACACTGAAATTAAATTTCAGTAGCATTATAAACTCTGCTGGTCTTCTTCACATGATCTGCCCCATTCTCCAAAAGCACTATTTTTTTTTTTCTTAAAATAAAAGTCACTTTCAATGTCTTCTTCTCCTAACAGGTTTTGTTTTTTATTCTTCTTATAGCCCCTTCCACCCCCCAGCCACCCCCACCCACAATCACCACACTGTTGTTCATGTCCATGAGTCCTTTTAGTATTTTGTTCAAACTCAACAGATTTTTAACCTTGAGGTGACCCAGAATTCATCACAATGAGGAGCAAAAGGTGGAAATTCCTGTGGGACCTCTGTCCCCAGGGTTGCTAGCAGTTGTAAGGACAGTGCTCAACCCTTCGTTTAAACCATACACTCAAAACTCAAGAACACAAGAGAGAGCAAGGATAAGAATAGGGGCTCCTAACTCAGTGCTCTTCCCTTCCTCTCTGAACTTCTTCCCCTCATCAACAGGAGTCACCAAGGCCCTGAGATGGGCCAAGAGCTAGGTCTCATGCTGTTAGGTAAGGGAGAGAATGTGAAAAAGGCCTAAGACATGGTTCCTGTTAAGATACATATAGTGTAGTTGGAAATAGGATTAATGTACAGGTAGAATTAAAGAACACATCAGAACTTGTAAAGATCCAATTATAGATAAATAGATGTTTGATAGATACCTAGATAGATAAATGATGCATAGATGGGGTGTAGATAGATAAATGATATGTAGGTAGATGATAGATAAATATGATGGATGCCTGTAAGATAGATACATGATAGATGACAGATTAGATGATACATCAATAGGATAGAGATGATAGATCTAGATAGATGACAGATGGGATACAGATATAAAAACTATTTGGTGAACATTAATTTCTGTGTTACTTTGTGAATTAAAATAATGGAAAATATTATGTTAATATCCCAAATGGATAAGGGCCTTAATTTAATGCCTCTATGTCTCAACAGTGACATTCAGGCATGAACTTCAGTTCCCTTTGGGCTCTGAGTGTGTCCCTCCTGCAATCAACACTCACTCACCACCACCCCCAGCTGTGGGTAGTTGTGGACCACTGCACTTTCTTCTCCACAAATATGTGGAGTCCCCAGCTCTGTTTCAGCAGTCATTGGTGAAATGGGAAGCTAACCTGCTCTCAGAGCTTTGAAAGGAGTTTTAAAAAAAAAAATCCAAAACCCTGAACCCTGTGTACCTGGGATTAATTTTACCTCTGTTCAAAAAGAAAAATGATAATAATTCTTCCCTCCAGCCCATTGCTTTAGAATAATACTTGGAGTAACATCTACTGTGAAAGAGATTAGTCTGTTCATTTGTCTTGCATTATGTTGTACATCCTGAAAGACCCAAATACAAAAAATATATACACAGTCTTGAAGATTAAAAGTAAATTGCAAGCTATTTTGATTTTCAGAGGGACTTAACAGTATCACATTCCTTAATCTTTTGTAGAGGATTTACAAGGTAGTTTCATAAATATGATCTCCTTTAATTCCCCAACAGCCCAGTCGGGTAGGCTGAGCAGGTAATATTATTCCCATCAAATCCATAGACCTTAAGACTGGATAGAACTTGAAGAGCTAACCCTGCAGATGAGAAAACAAGTTCAGAGCAGGTGAGCTGACACAACTGGTAGAGATGGGACAAGAAAACCTAGTTCTGACACCCAGACCTTTCTACCCCATCACGATGCCTCATCTGCCTCAAGCAGGGAAGGCTTCGTAGGGGCCTTTCAGTCTGTAGATGGCCACAAGGGAAGGAAAGGGAGTGAGGTGCTCAAGGGTTTTAATAGAAGAATGTCTGTTTTGTAGCCACATTAGCAGAGACCCTCACATTCAACACCCCCTCTGTGTGAGGTATAAACTGCTTAAACCTCCTATGCTTTGTGTGCCCATGTGGCAGCTGCTGAAAAAGCAAAAAGTCCCCCATTCAGCCTTTCTGGCTCCCAGGGAACATGGGCTCCCAGTCAATGAACCCCACTGCCTTTCCCAGGGGATGCTTGTGTCTGGAATTTCAGCATCTCTGAGAAGAAAAGATCATCTCTAGGTTGGCTGTGATGCATAGGGTCCAAACTTAGTCAAAAATCTTGAAACTCCATTAGAACAAATCCCACCTATAAAGGAACCAAATTTTCCAGTCCCCGCCCCCCCCAGAATGAAAGCCATAGAATAGTTCCAAAACAAGGATTACCTTCTAGCCCCTGACTTCTATGACTAACTAACCCACTGTAAGCCCATTGATAAACTGACAAGGTGACAACCACACTAGGACAGGAAGGAGGAGCCATTTAGTTTATCATGAGACCTCTGTGCCTACCTTCATATTAAACAGCTGACGTGGAAGATGTAAAGGTGAGTCCAGTTGCCTAAGATGTGTACTGAAAATTCCTTCCTTTTGCGAGGCAGGGTAGAGTGTGGCCACCTCACTAAACTCTTTACTTGGCAAGCCACCAGGTATTTGGGACAGACACTGGGTCACCCAGCCCTCATGACATCAACACCATTCAGACACCAGAGCGAGTAAGACAGGAATTTGATCTGAAGGTTGGTTTCGGAGTGAGCCACACTCAGACTGGAAGCTGAGCTCTGAAAAAGATCTGTCTCGCCAGCTGGCCAAAATAAATATGTGCAAAAATAAAAGAAAGGGGGAGAAAAGCAGATTATAAATAGTTTTTCCAGACAGGCAATTCTAAACCTAAGTCTAGATATGTACTTTAGAAAAAAAAAAAAAAGTGCCTCAGTCTTTTGAACTATTTCATCTCTGAGAACAACCTTATATTTACTTCAAATATATTTAATTTTAAAAACATAAGAGTGTAAGGAACTCATATGCATTGATGTAGAAGTTGATTATTCTGAACATTAAAGCATGTTAAAATAAGAATGGAATGCATGTAAATTGATTATTCCCAATATTAAACATACATGACTACATTCTACATCTTGGCAGTTAACACAGACTTTTTGTTGGGAATTACTGAAATTCATGTTCACACTTGAAATTCTGCTTCCTCTCTGAGAGGTCAAATTTTCCCCCAAATATTAAGTTCATTGATCTTCACAAACACGCCTCAGATGCCTGGTATGTGCTGTGCAATGCATTACTGATTGATTCAAAGCTTCTTGGTGTTTATGTTGAGGAAAGGAAGAAGAGAAAGAAAGTGAAATTCTTCTTGGGGAAATAAAGCTTATATAAGAGAACTGAGTGTTAACAACACTAATGTTTATATAACTTGAAAAGTGCACATTGAATTTGAAGAGGTTTAGATGCTTTCACTAAGAAGAGGCAGGTATTACTTTGTTTCTGCTCATAATAAAAATGACCATCTTACTAAACTTGGAAATGGTAGCATGCCTTGCTTTCAAGACCACAATCTCATATTACATGTGCTAGAAGTTTAACCGCAGTGATGTAACTAATAGGTAGACCATTTAAAAGTAAAGTCTTCAACAGTAAAGAAATAATTCATCTACATACTATATCATGTAAAGATATAATGAACTTCTCTATTCCTCTGTTCTAATGCTTTGGACCTAAGAGAGCAGAATATTAACAACTGATATTACCATCTATATCCTAAATAGCTTTTTAATGACACTGTCCATGTTTGGTTAAGTTATGTCACGTAAAACCGCCTGACAAATGAGAAAGAACACAGTAATCAACAAGACATATAAAGTTCCCAAACTCCTTCTATAACCTTGCTGATAATGCTCATTCGTTACTGCAGACACTTTCAAAGCAGCAGTTCTGACCTTTTTAATGAGCATCTTTTGAGACTCACAACTGTCATAGAAGGAAAGAGATCTTAAAAACCAAAAACCAGTTAAGCCTCACAAATTAAATATTTGCATAATCCACTTGCTGAGGAGAAGGAATGATCAATATTCTAAGTATGGTAACCTCAAATAAGCTTAAGTGAATGTTTTTATATTTGGATCACAATGACATACTTTAAACCTAAATTATGAGTGAACATTTAATACAAAGCACATAACTACTTCTTATTGTTGACAATCTATTTAAAAACTTTAAATTATGCCTTTGATGCCTGACCCATTTATGTATGAGTTTTACTACACATGAAAGTCAAAGAGACTATATGGGTCCCATAGAGTATAACTAATTTTCCATATCAAAGGATATTTACTCTTCTCCATTACAAATAGAGATGGACTGAAAAGTACTCAGTACTCAGGAATATCAATCTCTATATAACCTATACAGCTTACTGTGAATACCAAATTTCTGTGGTCAAGTAGTATATATATATATATATATATATATATATATATATATATCTTACTTTAAAAACTCTAAAGTCAAAAAAATATGGATTGTAGGGAATGGATATTAAAATTTTTTTCAAAAACAAATCCACTCATGTTGTATTGATGTTGCATCTACGTATATGATTCATATGTTTACTTATGTCTTAATTTGCACTTACCCACATCGATGATGTCAGGCTTTGTGGTGAAGCTCAGGTACATTATGCTTCTTCAACAGTGTCAAGGCACAATGCAGTGCACATTTAAGAAGAACCTTTGATGATGGTTACAAACCCCAACAGAACTCTCAGTTACCACAAGGATATATTGTAAAAAAAAAAATGTTAACCAACTTATAATCACCAATAACAAAGATTCTAGCACTAACTTGTCACTATTTTCAAGTGCTCTTTTTCAGTCAAATGGCAACTTCTGAGTCATTCATGCCTCTCCAACTTGAATGCACAGACAAAACACCTGCAGACTCCGATGCAGATTCTGATTCCAATTCGGGGGTGAGAGGAGGAGCTGAGATTCTGTTTCTAACAAGATACCAGATGAGGTCAGTGACCTTGGTCCAGAAATCACAGCTTGTGTAGCCAGGGAAGAGAAGTACTTCTAGGAAACCAATAAAAAGCCTCAGCACCTTGCTAGAATATCCCTTGGATTTTAATAAGTTTTACTGTCAAAATGGTCACACCAAACATTGCCTACTGTCTCAGCTTAATTAATGACCATCGTTGCTCTGAAGACAGAAGCTACAAATGGAAAATATGAAGCTCTAATTTAAAGGAATTCAATTTATCATTTTCCACCGAAACATTCATTTATGAATCAAACACCTGATCTATTGAACATTAACCAAGTGCCGTTGCCAGGCAAGACAGAATTTTAAAAAGTACAAACGTTATATTTAAAGACAGATGGCATATCCTCCTAAACACAAATAACTGTACCCCAGCATGGAAAGGAATCATATCTTCAAACAAGTGAAGAGTGGGTGGGGGTGAGGGGGTTGGGGAAGTGGAGATGCACAGCCGAGTGACTCAGGGCTTCCTGAGAGGATGGGAACCCCCTCTGAAGAATGAGCTGGGTTGAAATGGACAGGTGGTGAGAGATGGTCCACACAATCCTATAGGTAGAAATCTGGATGTTTTGTTACCATTTTTATTTCTGCAACCAAAATGCAGAACCTTTAACCTCTTAGAGCATGTTTTATGACAAGCTTTTTTAGGACTTCAAAGATCAGAGCTTCTCTAAAAGCTCTCAAGTTCTCAAAGTGGAGTTTCCGAACCAATAGCAATTCCATAGAAATGCAAGAGCTCGGACCCCACCCAGACCCACTGAATTGGAAATGCTGGGCCAGGAGGGGCCTGGGGTTCTGTTGCAATCAGCTTTGCATAATTAAGTTGGAAAGCCACTGGCCAGTGGACTATATCTTCTCTGTTTCAATACAAATAGGAATTTCCTCAGGATCCTGGGCTCCCTCTACCACCCCAGAAAATCTGATTTAGTCCAGTCGGTGTAAGGACTGAAATATGCATTTTTATTCAATTAATTAGGGTAACATTGGTTCACAAAACCTTTTGAAATATGCATTTTTAAAAGATTTTATTTATTTATTTTTAGAGAGGGGAAGGGAGGGAGAAAGAGAGGGAGAGAAACAGCAATGTGTGGTTGCCTCTTGTGTGTCCCCAACTGGAGACTTGGCCTGCAACCCAGGATGTGCCCTGACTGGGACTTGAACTAGAGACACTTTGGCTGCAGGCCAGCACTCAACCCACTGAGCCACACCAGCCAGGGCATTTTTAATAAGCATCCCAGCCTCTTCTGATACAGGTGCACCACAGACCCCATCCTGAGAAACACTGAATTAGAGTCTCAGAATAGGGGTGAAAGAAAGAAAAAGGGGATGTGAAGGGAGTCAACAAAAACAAGTAGGAAAGGAAGACAAGTAAACCTGCTTCTATGTTCATCCATATGAAACCAGCCAGAAAGAAAAGGGTTTGGCTCTGAATGCTCTGGAAAGAATATTAGACCCCAAAAGTTGATACCTAAGTAATGCACACATTTCATCAAGTTTGATGGACAGCTCCCTCAGGATCTCTCAATCGCCATAACCAATTCCTCTTTTATCATGAAGGTCCCTGAGTACAACACCTCTTGCCATCACAAGTGTAGAGGAAATGCTCAACCTCTTTCCCATCCGATGCCCTAGAATTTGATAAGCCATTGCCATCTTTAAAGGATTGTCATTTATTGCTCATGGGTCACAGCAGAGCTTAATGGCAGAAATGACTCTTAAAGCCTCATCCTGTTTTAGAGAGCTAGGTCAGCATTAGTCATTTCCTCTCAGAAGTTCCTTTCTGTTTCCTATAAACTTTAAGGGATAAATCTCAGAAAGGCTTAGTATCTACACCGCCAAGTTCTGACTCAGAGGAAGCTACAACTTTATGGCATAGGGAGGTTAATTACTAGGTTTTAAGGCTGAATTTTATCCTCTAATCCTCCTCATTTTAAAACAAAATCGAATTGCCCAGTCGGGGTCCAGGTTATTCCAAACTGAGGATAAAAACATGGAGTTCCCGAAATCCTTGAGGCAGCGTTTAATTTCTGGGGCTCTTGTAAGACACAGGTCTCCGAATGCACAGGCAGGAGGCTTCTTTAGCCTTATCGGCCCAGGCCCCGCACCTGTCCTCCTTTCTGCACTTCAGAGTCTGGGGTGAGGAGCAAAGGCCTGGAACCTGACTCCCTCGTCCACGTGAGGAATGTGTGACTTTGAGCAAATCACCTCATCCTTTTCCACTTCCGTTTTCTCACCTATAAAATGGGAGTGTTGTTCATAATCCCTTCATGGAGTGCTTGTAACAATTAAAGCGATCATAGAGCATGTAGAAACGGTCTTGAAACTTACTAAGCCTTTAAATGTTTTATTATTCTGCATAGTTCATATAGGATGGAATGGATCTAAGAAGACATGAAGATGGCACTTAAATATTATATAAAAACACATGTATTGCCCTGGCTGGTGTGGCTCAGTGGATTGAGCATGGGCCTGCAAACCAAAGGGTTGCCAGTTCAATTCCCAGTCAGGGCACATAACCAGATTGCAAGCCAGGTCTCCAGACAGGTCTCCAGCTAGAGGCAGGTGAAAGGCAACCATACATTGATGTCTCTCTCCCTCTCTTCCTCCCTCCCTTCCCCTCTCTCTAAAAATAATAAATAAAATCTTTTTTAAAAAAGCATGTATCTTTGAAAGTACTTAGAGAAATGAATCATTCTTCACCTAGTCAAAAATTCATTAGAATTCTAAAAAAAACCTCAGAGAGGAGCTTCAGCCCTTTTTTCCCTAGCTTTATTAGTATTTCCATTCCAAAGTATTCCTGACATAGCGTTTTACAAATTTCTCAGGTTGCCTAGGTTTGTGTTGTGGCTCCTGCCTTAAATGTAGGACCTTGAAGGGCTACCTAATCTCTGTGGACTCCTTTCCCAATCTGTACGATGGGCTCCTGTGCAAGCACCTGCTGTAGGGGGAACCTCAGGAACAGAGTGGCTGTGTCACTGTAGGAGGAGGCTGCTCACGTCTCACAGTCCTTAGCAACAGAGGGACATGAATCCTGACACCTATGGGTCTGCGGCACCTCCCCAAGCAGCCACCCAGTGGAAGAAATGTCTCCCAAATCTTGTCTTTTACCTTTCATATTCATGCAAACTTTTATAGTTCTATTCCATGACATAGCTCTAGCTTTCAGTCCCATATGTAAAAATATGTAAAAATGTTTTAAATTGCTTTCTAGTTAAATTACTTAAATTTCTCCTCCTCTCTTACTCTAATACTCCTCAAGCAAAGCTGATCCTCCTTGGGCCCCCACTTATTCTCCCACAGGTAAGGACATCCCTTTAAGAAACCCTAGGGTAAAGCACTAGGCAAAAATCACATTTTTTTTAAAAATCACATCTTCACAACTAAGTTACAAGGTAAAGCCTAGTGAAGTAAACAATTCAATTCTCAAATATTCTCTCCCCACCTTTCTACTCACCATCAAAGATCCAATATGGGATCCTTGGGTGTAAATGCACAGGATAGGGATTGAAAGCAGGAGGAGCAACCGTAGGGAAGATGAGAATGGAGATGAGAATGTTCCACAGAACTGTTACATGACTCATACATACATTGTTCAGCATGAAATATTCCTCTTCCCTGGAAAATTGTGGTCAGATGCCTCCCACATTTCAAAAGCACCTCATTGCACTATAGAATTTGTAGATTTTCAGAATAGGGCTCCAAAACTTTAATGAAATCATTGTTTTATCATTTTTAAGAAAAGAGGAACTTATTTCTAGTTTTTATGTAATGAGACACCTTTATGTGGACACTAAGATTTTTATCTTGGTCTTCAAATTTAAAAGAGAAATTTAGATTTGCTCATAGCTTATAATAAATGGTGGTCTTCCAGACTAATACATTTAGAATCCTATGATTTATAACAAGCTTTTAAAATAAACTTTCTTCTAAGTAACAGTCATAATGCCATAAAACATTAAGTTAAACTCTCAACCTAAGTCAATTTATGGATTTTGTAGCTCTCTTATGGGAGGGTTATAGGAAAAAAAATGTTTTCTGCAATGTCATCCAAGATCTATTTCATAGGTCTTATAACCATATAAAGTAAAAATTGTACTTCAAAGTATTCAATAGTAAAATGTGTATACGTTGTAACAATAAATGGAATTTTGTAATTTATTAACCAATTGAAGTAAAATTAAGGAGCATTTTTTAAAAAGATTTTATTCATTATTTTCAGAGAGAAGGGCATGGGGGAAGGAAGAAAGGGAAAGAAGCATCAATGTATGTATGGTTGCCTATCGCCTGCCTCCAGCTACAGACCTGGCTGGAGACCTAGCTTGCAACCCAGTTATGTGCCCTGGCTGGGGACTACTGAACCAGTGACCTTTGGGATCTCAGGTCTATGCCAATCCGCTGAGCCACACCAGCCAGGGCATATTTTTATATTTGGAATGTAGATGATATTTCTTCCACTTAATGATCATTTTCTTTTAAGTGATGGTTATAAAATTATACATATCATCAGCATAAACCACTTGTCTCTTAAGATTATTTTTTCTATTAGAATTTGTGTCATGAAGTTGATAGATATGTTAACAAAAGATTTAAGTGAGTATTTTTATTTGTTTTCATCAGAAGCTTTGGAGATCTTTATTTCTCAAGGAAGCAGAAATGTAAAGTAAAGCAAAATCATCACATGAGTACATGCAAACTATTACCATATCCTTTTAGATTATGAGTAGTCCTGGGAAAATGAAAGACCTCAATTGACTCACAGGTTTAAATGGAAAATGTCATATTTCCTTGGAAATTTAACTATGATTATTATCCTATGTATTTTTTAAAGATTCTTAAGGTTAATTTTCCCAGCCCTGACCTGCAAAGCAAAAATTTGCTGGCTGGATGGTTGGATTCCCAGTCAGGACACATACTTGGATTGCAGGCCAGGTCCCCAGTTGGAGGCACACAGTTGGGGGTGTGGGAGAGGCCATCACTGTTTCTCTCTCACATGATCTTTCTCTCCCTCTCTTTCTCTCTCCCTTCCCTGCTCTCTAAAAATAAATAAATAGATATTTTCAGAGTCTGAGTTTTCTAAAGATATTTGGGTGTGTGGACCTGAGACGCTTTGTAGGTGAGACCTACATGAATCAGGCCTCTGCACCTGATTGAGTTCAGAGCTCACCATAAGCACCCAGATAAGAAGATAGTGAATCTTTTATCATATTCAATGTTGCCTCAAATAAACTATTTAACTTAGGGGCCAGAGAGACGCTTCTGTATTTTTCTTATTAAAAATCCAAGACATGCTCAACGATTAAAAAATAAATAAATTAGAGGATGCAAAAGTGTCAAATGTAAAAGCAAACAAACAAAAACACTGAGGTCTCTTTAAACCTTCCTCACACCCTCTACCAAAAAACCCTACACTAGCAATAATACTCCATAGGTACTGTTAAAGTCTGGTGTATAAAAATTATTTAAGACATTTTATGAAAAAATAATAGGTATATTTCATATAGGTAAATTTTACAATAAGATACAATTACACTATACACATTGTTCAACATGTTCCCATAGAAAATGAATTTGTAGTAATTCATTGGCTAAAATAGAATCAGGAAGACAAGAAGTACTTGAATTGCCTAATGATTTAGTGGCTTAAAGCTATGAAAATGGTATGCTCCATTTACTCTACGGGAATTTACCAACTAACAAGAGGTCAAAGGAGCAGAGTGCTACTGTCCACTCCTTAGAGTCAGCAGATAATGCCAGGATCATGCATATAAATGTTTTCACTCTGGCTATTCCCTCTGTCCAACCCCCATTCTAGGTTCAGTACACACCATGTCCCCTTGATTAGTGCAATCTTTAAAATAGTGGTGAATTAAAATAGTGCTATGGTTTCTTATTTACCATATTTGATTGGGTTACAGCTTAATTGTGCCATAGCATCGTTCAGTTATAAAAATTACAATGATTAGATTAAGGTGTTTATACATCATGATTTCAGACATTTCACCCTCATCTTCTTGACAAGAGTTTTTTTTTTTTTGGTTGGTTGGTTTTTTGGTTTGTTTTTATTTTTATTTTTTAGCTAACTGTTGTTTCTACAGCAGACTGGCCTTATTTATTACATTTTGCTTTTTTTCTAATTTCATTTTCTAAGCGGGTTCATCTTATCTTGTCGGGTTCATCTTATCTTGTGGTCTTAAGGGGAGAGAGAAAAAAAGAGGAAGGGGTAGAATTAGGCATCATGAATGCTGTGTGGATGCTAAGGAACTCTCTACTCATAAGAAATGTGAAAAAAAGAATAACATTTAGTTTTTTTAGGAAATTCCATACTATTTTCCACAGTAGTTTCACCAGTCTGCATTCCCACCAACAGTGCATTAGGGTTCCCTTTTCTCCACATCTTTACCAGCACTTGTTGTTTGTTGACTTGTTGATGGCCATTCTGACAGGTGTGAGGTGTTATCTCTTTGTGGCTATAATTTGCATCTCTCTGATTGCTAGTGATATTGAGTATCTTTTCATATGCCTATGGGCCCTTTGTATGTCCTCCTCAGAGAAGAATTTGTTTAGGTCCTTTGCCCATTTTTTAATTGGGTTGCCTATCTTCCTGATATTGAGTCATATAAGTTCTTTATATATTTTGGAGATCAAATCCTTGTCTGAGGTTTCGTTGGCAAATGTTTTCCTATACAGTTGTTTCCCTTTTCATTTTGCTGATGTTTTCTTTAGCTGAACAGAAACTTTTAGTTTGATGTAGCCCCATTTGTTTATTTGTTCCTTTATTTCCCTTGCCCTAGGAAAATGCAGTGAAAATATTGCTGCATGGGATATCTGAAATTTTATTGCCTTTGTTTTTCTGTAGGACTTTTATGGTGGTGCAGGTTATGTTTAGGTCCTTTATCCATCTTGAGTTTATTTTGGTATATGGTATAAGTTGGTGATTTAGTTTCATTTTATTTATTTATTTATTTATTTTGCATGTCCCTGTCCAGTTCTCCCAGCACCATTTGTTGAAGAGGCTATTTTTGCTCCATTTTATGCTCCTGCCCCCTTTGTCAAATATTCATTGACCATGGAGACCTGGGTTTATTTCTGTGCTCTATATTCTGTTCCATTGAGCTATATGTCTATTCTTATGTCATAGCATACTGTTTTGATTACAGTAGCTTTGTAATATAGTTTGATATCAGGTATTATGATTGCTCCTACTTTGTTTTTCTTTCTCAAGATTGCTGAGGCTATTCGGGGTTAGTTTTGGTTTCATGTAAATTTTTGAAATATTTGTTCTAGATCTGTGAAATATGCTGTTGGTATTTTAATAGGAATTGCATTGAGTCTGTAAATTGCTTTGGGTAGTATGGATATTTTAATGATGTTAATTCTTCCCATCCATGAACATAGTATACACCAATTCAAGAGAACCTGTGTAACATAGCAGCACTATTTATAATAGACAAGTCCTGGAAACAGGCATATGGACAGTAAGAAAGGGAATAAAAAGGAAATTATCATTTTTTATAAACTTACCATGCATCAGGTATCAGCTATGGACTAAGGATGTGTTAATTTCACCAATAGCAGTGAGGTAGGTCTTATTATTCCCACTTAACAGAAGAAATATATATGCTACAGAAAGGTTAAGTCATCAGTTTGAGCCTCCTACATTATGCAAATGTTATTTTACTTTTATTCAATATATTTCTTTAAATTAACTTGCTATCATTAATTGAATTTACTTAAAAGAAAAGAATTGGGAAAAATACATGCATAACTCTCAAAAAGTTTGTCCTTGTTCTACCTAAAGCTCTTTTTATACCAGTTACTTATACTATATTTTGGGAAGCATTGTACTCTATAGTGTTACTGCTTGATGGGTGAAGCTGGAAGAGAGTTAGTGTGAGGGAGTGAAAACATATAAGGCCAGCTGAGATGGGTGACAGAAAGAGAATGAACAAAAAAGCAGAATTTGATTGCTACCTGGGCTGGTATATCAGAACCAGACGCAATAATCTTGTGCTTTGAGAGTCTTGGTCTATATTCTTAGCATATTGTGTAGTAAGATCTTACTCCTGGAGGTTCTCCAATAGCATAAAAAGGCTTTTGATGCCATTTATTATATTAGTCAATATCTTATAATCACTGGTTTCTAGAAACAACAGGCACTTTATGATCATTCCCTGGGAGATCCCAATATTCAACATCTCTTATCCTTACCCATCTTTGCTGGCTACTTTATCCTTGGGAAGAGATTCCTTCCCCAACCCAGGAGGGTGACTTAGGTCTTTTCACACTACTTCCAAAGCACTACTGCCTACTCTTTTGGAATATCCTTCATATCAATATACCCTTGTTCCATGGCTGTCTTCCCCACAGGACTAGAAACTCTAGGAGGGCCAGAATTAGGTCTATCTTGTATCACCAATGCTTACCAAAATTCATGGTATGCAGCAGGTGCTTCATAAGTACTTCACACATTTACTTAACTAAATGCAAGTCTGGGTATTCATAATGCAGGACAATATAATCCAACACACTGCAGCTATCTCTTTTACTATTCATTTCTCCAATTAAGTGACAGTCCTGTGAGAACCCATGCAAACCCAGAAACTTAAAAGATCGAAATAGTGGCAACATGCTGTATCTGACAGCTACACTCTGGAGCCACCCAGAGCCCATTGTTGTAACAGCAGCGGAATATGGCTGTGCATGGTGCTGCCTCCTGTCAGCCTCGGGGTTGCATCAAATTGGCAGAGACTAAATCATACTGGGAATTCTGGCTGCAAAGATATTTGGGAGACACCACTCTTAGCTTTTCATTCTCTGTATTATATGAAAAGATACACAAGAATTACCAAGGAACATATGAAAAGCAGACAATTCAGCACAATAGCTACATAATTATATTGAGGAATTGCATTTGTAGTTTGTTTCGTATTTAACAAATACATGTATCTTGAGCATCTATTACTTTCCAGGTGTTGTTAAGTACCTATAAACAAAAAAGAAGCAATACCAAACAAAAAAGACAAGCTTTTCACAGAGTTTATGTTCCAGTGAAGAAAAAAATACAATTAATACACCTAAACACAATGAACATAATTACAAAAAAAGCTGTAAATTACAGAAATGCATAAAATTGAAAGTAAAAGCCATTTATAATCCTACCAGTCTTTCTTCCTTCTTGATGCAAAAAATAAAAAAGCAAAAATCTCCTTATCTTCTTCTCCCTCCAATTTTACCTACCAAAGAAGATCTTAGTAAAAGTTGTATGTATGGGTGTGTGCACAAGTGTGTTGTAAGTAAACTAAATCTGGCCACTAAGTCCTCCAGTGGTGGAAAATACAAAGGCTTAGCTCCTCTGCTGAAAGGGTCAATACTCACAAAGCTAATTAGAAAAAGATGAAATCCAGACATCTTTTTCCTCTTCCCCTGGGGTCCTCAGAGCCTGATTCTGCCCCCATGTCCACCTGGGAGTCACTGGTGGTCTCCATCTCCAGTCCAGGTGCCTTCATCCTGCTGACTTTCTGTTGACCTGCATGATCTTCTCCATCAGAGATGAGTGACACACCTGAGTCAGGATGGTGCACCTACAGGACACAGCTAACCTCTTCCTGGGGAGCACTGATCAGTTTCCACATGTCCAATTTTTATTTGCTGATGCTCAAATACCTCCAGTGCACTCATGGGAGGATGGAGGGAGGTGTAGGAAAGAAAGGGGACAGAAACCTCCCTTCATCTCTGTCTCTGCCCTACTCTCACCTTCTCTCTCACATACAGTTAAGCCTTAACTCCTTGACTTGGGACTCCTGATCCTCCGCATCTGGTTCTAACTACCTGGCCATGTTTCCCACCCATTTCCTCACAAAAACTCCACTCCAGCCACTCTCTAAATATGCTTTTCTACTTTCCCACTTCTGTCTCTATCCTGACACCAGTCTGCAAAGATGACCTTACTGTTCAACACTCCTGCCCTGGGGCCTTCATGCTGCTCAGGATCCAGTTTCTGCACCCTTTCCTTGGGGTGAGGAAGCAGAGTGAGCCAGCAGCAGGAAAAGACAGCAGAAGGCCTGTATGGAGGAGGTTTTACAGTGGGCGGCTGGGGTGGGGCAGGTAAGGTTGACCCAGATGTAACATGGAATAAAAGCTTTATAGTACTCTGACTTCCCATGAAATAGAATTAGAATAAAATACACTAATAGCCCTGGCTGTTGGCACAGTGGATAAGGTGCCAGCCTGCAAAACCCAAAGGTCGCTGGTTTGATTCCCAGCCAGGACAGGTTGCAAGCCAGGTTGCAAGCCAGGTTGCAAGCCAGGTCCATAGCTGGAGGCAGGTGAAAGGCAACCATACATTGATGTATCTCATGTATCTCTCCCTCTCTGCCTCTCTCCCTTCCCCTCTCTCTCTCTGGAAATAATAAATAAAATCTTTAAAAATAAAATGCACTGACAAACCAATAGAAAGAACTCATATAACAGATGCTTCTTTATAAGTGTATTGCAGGTGCCAGCAGTTCTGATTCCTGCTTGTACAAGAAATGGCCTAGGCCACAACTTCAGCTGGTGCAGGTCCCCCAGCTGCCAGAACTTGGCTGGCACTGACCACCCTGGGGCCAGCAAGGTTTTCACATCCACAGCCTCTCTGTTGGATCTCTTTCTTCTGCTTCCTCCCCCCCTCCCTATAAAAATCTCTGCTGCACTGAGATATTAAGATGGGTTTTTGAGGACATGAATTTTCTTAAGTTGCCGGCACTTGAATAAACCACGTTCCTTCCCATCAGCACCTGCCCCATGAGTTTGACTTCTGTTCTACAGGCAGCTGGAACTTGGGCTCCATTTCATAGAGAGCAGCGCAACAGGCAAATGTTTCTGTGCTGTGACTTTGTCAATATTTGTAGATCCAGATGCAGGAGCGATAACAAAAGGGGCCAAGGCAGGAAAGAAAGAAGCACTAATACAACGTAAATTTTGAAACGGGCCACCAGCAAGTGCAAACTGATTATGGAGTCTCCCAGCACTGTCCTTCAGGAGGCTGTATGAACTGTCTGTCTCAGGGCACTCCACCAGGGATGCCAGGGAGAAGAGGCTATCAACCAGTTCCTTTCTTCCATCATCAAGTTCACCTGGCAGGGACTTTGTTCTGCTGCACATCCACAGTGCACATCACTGGGTAACAGGAGAATTCTACAGCACACTAATGTCACCACTGAGTGATGCCCAGGGAAAGAGGCAAGATAGGCATTGCTGTGCATGAGATGAGGTGCTGTTGGTGGGTAAGTGAGGCTGGTCAGAATCTCATCTGGGGATGGGACCAAAGAGTCTGGAAGTGAGTGAGGGCAAAAGGATGTGTGCAGCTTATTAAATGGTGTTTGATTCACTGAAATAACTCACTAACAATGACCTTATCCTCACAGGGACCCACATAGCCCAAGAAAACTTTTCCAAAAGTGTGAAGTGTCGCTAAAGTGTCTGACAAATGAAAATCCACTTTTCCTTGTGAAAATCTGGCATATCAAATTAAAATCAAAGAAAGCTGAGTGAGTAGAGGTTTTTTATTTTTTTTTTCCCATGATACCTGACCTTGGTGAAAACGGGCTTCTAAGGAGCTTGACAGGTACTGGAAGAGGGAAACGAAGAAGGAAAATAAACTGAGTAAAGCAAGCCTGAATGAGTTAAAAGTTAGGAGATCCTGTTACTATCAGTAAAATAAAGAAAAGGGGTTCTCTGGTTCACTCAGGAGATATTTTATAGGATTTCCAGTCAAGATGGAGGCATAGGCAGACTTGGCTTGCTTCTTCATACAACAACATCAAAATTACAACTAAAATATAGGACAACTATCACTCAGAACCATCAAAAATAAAGTTGAATGGAAGCCTAACAATTACGGAATTAAAGAAACCGCATCCATCCAGACTGGTAGGAGGGGTGCAGATGTGGAACAGAAGGTCCCTAATGCACATGTGGTGGATATAAATTTGGGAGGAAAACCTCAGGAGCAAGGAGTCTCAGATCCATACCAGGTCCCCAAGCCCAGATTCCAGTGCCAGGAAGAGAAGTCCCCCACAACTTCTGGCTGCAAAACCAGTGGGGATTGAGTCAGTGGAAGAAACTTCTGAAGCTGCAAGCACTTCCTCTTAAAGAATCCATACACAGACTCACCTGCTTAGACTCACTTCCTCTGAGCTACAGCCCTGGAATCGCAGCTTAAAGGGTACCGGTGGCATACAGGGAGGAACTGAAGTGTCTGACATCAAGGTAAGCTGAGGACATTGTCTCTTTTCTAAACCCTTCCCTCACAGCCAGCAAGTTGGTGCCATATGTGAGACTCCATCAAGCTGGCTAACACTGTTTGACCAGTGTTGGAGGTCCACAGAGACTCTGCCCCACCCAACTTACAGGCCCACCCAAGCTGCTTTTCCATATGAATGGCTGGTCCTGGCTCACGCTACACAACTTCCTAAATCCCTCAAACCAGCAATAGCTGCCTCAGTGAGCCCCAGGCCCAGCACTAGCAGCAGCCATCCTAGATTCACAGCTTGGCTTTGACTAGCAATCTCCAAGCCCATCGCAAGTACAGCATCTCAGACTGCTTTATAGCTCAGGCAGGGTTGCTCTGGGAAAAATACAGGTAGGGGCTGACCTTGACCGCACCACCTGGGAAACCCCAGCGCCAGTTCACCCGGTGGACAGTTACAGACCACATAGATGCACGACCACCCACCTCTGCACAACTGATCCTCCACAGAAGGCAGAGGTTGGTGGTCAGTGGTAACAGCCAATTTTTGCAGCTGACTGGCCTGGGTAAATCCCTCCCATTGATCTACCAATAGCAATCATGGCTCAACTACAAGATGATGGTATGTTAAGCCCACACAAAGGGTGCACCTCGAGTACCCAGCTTGGCTAAAAGAGGAGGCTGTGCCACTGGACCCTACAGCACACCTACATTAGGCAACACTGTCAAGACACAGAGTCAAAACAACTCTACCTTATACATAGAAACAAACACAGAGAAGCTGACAAAACTAGGAGACAAATAAACATGGTCTATATGAAAGAACAGATCAAAATTCAAAAAAAAAAAAAAAAGAGTTAAATGAAATGGAGATAAGCAATCTATCAGATGCAGAGTTCAAAATATTGATTATAGGATGCTCCAAGAACTTCCTGAGGACCCCAACAGCATAAAAAAGATCCAGTCAGAAATGAAAGATACACTACTGGACGCAAAGAACAATTTACAGGAAAATAAGAGTAGAGTGGATAAAGCTGAGAATCAAATAATAAGGAAGCAAAAAACAACCAACAGAACAAGAAGAAAAAAGAATCAAAAAAAAAAAATTAGAATAGTATAAATGGTCTTTGGGACAACTTCAAGAAGTCCAAACAAGTCTAGATAGCACAGACAGTCCCAGACAAAATGGATGTAAAGAAGACCACATTAAGACACATTATAATTAAAGGCCAAGGCTAAAGATAAAGAGAGAATCTTAAAAGCAGCAAAAGAAAAGAAGTTAGTTACCTACAGGAAAGTTCCCATAAGATTGTCAGCTGATTTCTCAAAATAAACTTTGCAGGCTTGAAGGAACTGTCAAGAAATATTCAGTCATGAAAAGCAGTAATGTACAACAAAGATTGCTCTACCCAGCAAAGCTATCATGTAGAATCTAAGGGCAGATAAAGAGATTCCCAGATAAGAAAATATCACCAAACTATTATTACATAAAATGTTAAAGGGTCATATTTAAGAAAAAGAAGGAAATCAAAACTATGAACCATAAAATGACAAAAAAATACCAATCTATCAATAATTGGTTCTAAAAAATGAACTAAGCAAACAAGAAAAGAGGCAGAATCATGGATACAGAGAGTGTTTTGATGGTAGCCAGATGGGAGGAAAATGTGGAGTAATGGGTGAAGAGGTGAGGAGATTAAGTACAAATAGATAGTTACAGAATAGCTATGGATGTAAAATATAGTATAGGAAAAAGAGTAGCCAAAGAACTTACACACATGGCCCATGAATATGAACTATGAGGGGAAGGATTGCCTGAGGGAGTGTGGGTACTTGGTGGAAATGAGGCAAAGCGGGGAAAATCAGGACAACTGTAATATAGCATAATCAATAAAATATAATTTTAAAAAGAGAAAATAACAAAAATGCACTAACAAAAGATATTCTATACAGCATTGTTAGCTACTTTATTTTTACTTGTCAGCTTCTGTGAAGCACTAATTACAACTGTATACAGATTTTTAAAATATGTTTATAAATTTGCATTTAAGAGGCAGAGGAAGCAAGTTGAAGGAACCAGATGTTCAGGATCTTTACAGGTGCTGCTCTGGAAGGAAGCCAACGTTAAAAAATGAGCACATTTATCTGTTGGAAGAGTACAAGTAGCAGGAAAAATACAGGCCTGAATAGACATTGTTTAAAGAAAGAGAAAGGAAATATGCATGACTAAAATTTCTTTATAATCATCAGCTCTATATTTATTTTTTAGAATATGGATACTGTTGAACCTATTATGAGTAGATATTGATAAAGGGCCATTGACACTTTTTCTAGAATCATGCAGTATTATTTCAAAAGGGATTATTTTACTTTAAAGAAAAATTTTGAAGTGTTAATATTCCTTAAGAAGCATTCTCATTTAAATTCTGCACCCTATGAAGAAATTCAATTATTAAGTTGTTCCAAATATGCATAAAATGATCTCAATGCTTTAAAGCTAATGTTAATATGTAACATAAATGTTGTTAAAATGCATTAAAGGGTATAGAGAAGACTAAACATAATGAATACAATAATGAAGATAGGACAACCTTTGTTTTAAACAATGAATAGACTTCAATTTCTGGTTTAACAGCTGTGTAAACTGCGGTAGAAGCCACAGTCTATGTAATCATATCACTGGGCATAGTCTTGAAGATAAAGTGCTTGTTTATAGTCAGCCATAGCTTCTTCAATCACACCTATTTTACCACGAACTTCTGCTCTAACATTATATATTAGAGCATCATTAGGCTTCAAAGACAGAGCTGAAAAGAAAAAAAGAAATCAAGATATATTCTATGCTAACACTCAAAAAGCCTCATTTTTAAAAAATAAAAGTTTTATAATATAACAACATTAATATTACTTGTTTGAGAACACTTTTCTTCATATGAACCTAATTATTTAGTTTGATTTAAAGTACTGAATCTTCCTAAGAAAATTGGGGAAATGGTACAATGTCTTTCTCTGAAAGGCTGGCAATGCTGAATATAGTTTCCCTAATAATTTTCTGCATCTTAGCTCACCAATGCTATCAATTATTACATGAAGGAACCCATATTGGTTACATTAAAAACATGATATACAAAAACATTCATTCTAATGTATACTTATCTAGACAAATAGATCTGATGAGTTTATTCTTTTGTTACTTAAAAATAAAGGCATTGACTATTGTAATCCTTCCCAAAACATTATTTTTAAAAATACCTTTACTTAGGTCTTCCTCAGCTAGTTCATACTGCTTTAAACAACAGTAGAGCTGTGCTCTATTAAAATACACTGCAGCCCAAAAGGGACAGATTTCAACTACATTTGCAAAATCTTCCTTTGCTTCTTCATGCTTCTTTAATATCATGTTTGTAATAGCTCGATTCATGGCAGCACATCCATTTTCTGGATCAAACTTTAAAGCCTTTGAGAAGTAGTCACTGGCCTATAAAATGTGAATACAATGATAATTTGAATATATTTTAATTGACAGCTATACAGCAATTTGAATTACTTTTATTCAGAATATAAAGCTAAGGCCAATGACACTTCCAGAGGATCAAGGAAGCATTTTATCCCAGATAAAGATGATAGGGAGGTGCAATGTCCATAGAGAATGCAAAAAAAAGCAACAAAACTAACCAATAGTTTGTCTGCTTTTTGTTATCACCATGTGTAGGCAACTCTAGACAATGTCAGTAATAAAAAATAAAAGGAAACTCAACCACACAATGCAATAGGTAGATGATATATTATGGAACTGTATACTTGAAAGCTCCATAAAATTATTAACCACTTTTCCTCCAATAAATTTCATGAAACTTTAAAAAATAATATAAATACTCCTTTCTGTTAAAGTACCCTAGTGCACTGTTGGTGGGAATGCAGACTGGTGCTGCCACTGTGGACAACAGTATAGAGTTTCCTCAAAAAGTTAAAAATGGAACTTTTGACACTGTGATTCCAACTCTGGTAATATATCATAAGAATTCTGAAACACCAATTCAAAAGAATGTAGGCACCCCTAATTCATTTGCAGCATTATTACAATAGCCAAGATATGGAAGCATCCCAAGAAGAATGGACAAAAAAGTAGTGGTACACTTACACAATGGAATACTATGCAGTAGTAAAAAAAAAAAAAAGGAATTATTACCTTTTGTGAGAGCATGCATGGAACTGGAGAATATTATGCTAAGTGACATAAGACAATCAATGAAAGACAAATACCATGTAATCTTATTTACAAGCAGAAACTACTGAGTAAAACAAACTACCAAAATAGAATCAGAGGTACAGAAACATGAAACAGATTGACAGCTGTAAGAAGTGAAGGGTGAAGGGGGACTGGTTGAAAGCAGGTGAAGGGATTAGTCAAAGAACATATATACATGACCCATGCACATGGACAACAGTGTGGAGATTGATTGTGGGAATGGGCGGGTGGGCTAAGTGGAGGGGGACAAAGGGGGGAAATTGGGATAACTGTAATAGAATAAACAATAAAAATTTTTAAGAAAAATTGTTCATGACCCTACCCCCACAAATCCCACAGCCCTGTAAAGCACTAGAAAAAGTTTTTTTTTTTTAAAGTTACAATAAGAAGATAAAATATGTTAGAAAATTAACACTTTTCATAGAAAAGTAGAGCTAAAAGGAGAAGTAAAATTTGAAAACAAGGTTTAAAACCATACCAAGAAGAATAAAAACTCAGTTACACTATGAAAAGCTATAAGGAAGGATGAAAGAAGATACAAGTTTATCATGAAAATCAAAGACTAGGTATTCACAGCTCATCATCGACCTGGAAGGGACCCTTCAAAGTGTAGGCTTATTGACCAGCATTGGGGTCTTGATCAACAACAAATTAGAAAATTTTTAAAAACTGGCCCTTAACCACAAATGGCTTGAGATGACAATTAAATACCCTACCACTCAAGGTAGGGATCTGTTTTCCAACTCCGTGATGAATGAAAATTTGGTTCCTACTTTAAAACTTTCCCTAAAGGGAAAGGTTATTTTCTACAATAGAACTTGCTCTCTCCATTTCCTTGTCACTCAGTTTTTTTCCAATCTGGTTCCAACCTCCTACCCATATTCTGTGAGTTCTGTTCCTTGTTAAGGGTGGAAGATGTCTTCAAGCCCCATGGACATTTTCTAGCTATTTTCCTGCATGAATTACTGTGTCATGAAGACTCTTGATCTTGCCTTCCTTTTAAAACTCTCTCACTCCTTAAAACAGGATGTGTCTGCCCGGTTTTTCTCCTACCTCTCTCATCATTTTTCATCAGTTTCCTTCATTGAACTGTTTTTTCTGTTTCTCAGGGATTTCTCCTCAGTTCACTTCTGTCATTGGTGAAATGAAATACTTAGAGCATGGTAGCCAGGAGCCCTGACCATGGAACCAGATTTCCAGGTTCAGATCCTGGCTCTACCACCTATTACCTCTGTGTCTTTGGGTGAGTAACCAAAGCTCTCTTTGACTCACTTTTCTCATCTGTAAAATGGAATTAACAGCTAGAACTCTACATCCAGTGATGCTATGAGGATTAAGTGATCTAACAGTAAAGTTATCACTGAGAGTGATATGCCGAATTTGGTAAGGACTCAACTATTATTGATACATCATTTTTTCCCGGTGGCTACAAATAAAGATACATCATGGCCCTCAGGCAATAGTTTGTGAACTTGTCTTCCTGTAGCTTTTGAGAGACAATGAAACAGAGATTTTGTAACCTATCTCATCCCAGGATGGCAGCTATTCTGTGCTGCAGTTGAAGTGCGGTTGAAGGATCTGATAAGATGTCAGCAGGACTGGCATCTTTCTGTGCAGAGCTCAGAGAGAATTTACTCCTGAACAGAAAGCTGGACTCACAATCATCAGAAATGAGGCAAGCGAATGACTCTAAACAGGAGCAAGACCACCTTCAAAAAGCAATTTAGGCTTCATTTTAACTCACTAATAAATGATTAACAAAGGTGACACAACAATACATCACAAAAGCATGACTTCAATCAGGTAAGGGTAAATGCCTACCTCAGCTAAAAATAATAGAACTTAGTAAAACACAATAGTATGCCTAACTTTGAACAATTTAACTTTCTATTAAAACTTCCAAAATGTATTACTTAGAAAATGAAAGCCTATACATTTAATAAGGTTATTTGAAGTACAGAAGTATTAACTATGAAGCAATTACAGGCCAAAGACACCAACCACAATGGATGGTGTTGGTTTTTTAACAATTGATCAAATGTCCTCGGATTTGTAATTAATTAGAAAGCAGATCCAATTACTTTTTAAAGTCACCTGAAGTCACAATGCAGACAAGTAGTTCATCCACATATGGTTTAAAATCTTTAAGTCACTAATTAATGATAAAAGAAACCAAAACACATGTGTGTTTTAACCTTCTAGAGATTATTTGCTCTGACCCTTTCTCCTGACCATAAATCTTAGTTCCAATATAATAAAAAACAAAGGTGAGAAGAGTAGAAGATGAAGTATTTTCTCTATAAAGAGGTAACAGAGTACTAATACAACTGAATAACTGTTCTCAAAGTCTGCTTGTCTCTGCAAGGAGTTTGCCCTATGAGGACCAAGCACCCAACATACCAGGACAGAGGATAAAATATTTGCACAGCTAATGTATCCCAAATTTTGAAGACATAGAGCCATACTTAAAAATAGCAAATTATACTTTAGACTTAACTGAATAATTTCAGAGATAATATCCAGAGTTAATAAAGACCAATACTTTTAAAATGTGAGGGTCTCCTTTTCATATGGATCTGAAACACTTGTGGAAACAGAAAGCTGCCCTGGGCATTGTTATTGTCTTCATCTCACTAACTGCGATGCTGGGAAACATTGCTGGGACCCAGGCAGACAGTGGTCTGAGTTTGATGAAGGTTAAAGCAATTGACCCTGGCTTGTCAGCCTAGAGAAACGTTAGCCTCCCAGCTGTTCACCGAGGTCTGAACTATAAGTTTCAGGGCTTACAGAATTATAGCTCCAATCGTTCTTTGTCCTAGCATCTAGCCTCACCATGGAGGTCAAGTAGACTCATCACAGGGAAGAGCAGGCTGCTCAGGGTCGTGATTTAACTTGGGAAAGAATAAGAGCTAAGCTAAGGCAGTGGCAGATGACACAGAACGGAAAGGACCTGTCTGAGAAAAAATAAGAAGCAAAACTGACAAGATTAGATGGAGGAGACAAAAAGAAGGTTATGGTTGTTGATGTATTCACTCTGGTGACTTTACGGAAGTTACTTGAATTGAGAGAGGGTTTCTTGTGAAGAAGCACTGGATGGCAGAGGATATAGAAATTCCATTTGGGCCTTAACACACTTACAAGTTATCCAGTTTTAGCAACTGGTAATAAACATGGGTTAGGAGCTCAGATGAAAGGTGGAGGCTGACCTGCAGCCTCAACCTGGGTAGAGACATGCTTTCTGAGTAAGGAAATCTAGGGAGAAGAGGAAGGAGTGAGGATAAAGGAGATCAACACACAGAGACAACTGCAGAGTGACACAAAATAGTGCTGGGTTTATCTAGAAAGAATTGTATACAAAGCAGTGTAGAGTCAAGATCTCATTTTAAATTCATAACCACAAATCTCAACTGAGAAATTAAGATTGTCTGATAATTAAGTATGGTGCCTAGTGGGAGGGATGGCCGTGTAATTTACATAAGTGTCTGACCACCATGCTGTACATTTAAAGCTAATATAAACTTGATTGTCAGCTGTAATTTTTTAAATTTTTAAAGAAGAAATAAAGAATTCTGCACTGAAAGACAAAAAAGGAAGCAACGTTTTCTCCTATAGTTCCCTAGTATGTTCATCCTACCACTCTAAAACAAGCATTTCACAGGTTTTCTTTTCTCCTCAAACGTTCTAAACACCCATTTCCACTTTTTAACTGTCCATCCTCAACCAATAACTGATAATTCATAATCCATAGAGAACATACAAATAATAGAAATGCCTACTGTCAATAGCTACCAAACTACATTTAACTATTCCCTGACTCCCAGCCTTCTCACATGCCATAATGCACAGTGTGTGCTGCTCCAAGGAAACACCATCCACACAACTTCCAACCTCTAACTCCATCAAATCCTCAAAGATTTTATCCTAATTATCCTGCTACTCTTTCCTGTATCAACAATTTCTCTCTACTGGATCCTTCTCATTAACATAGGGCTGTGAATCAATTAGCCCTCATCTTAAAAACATAAGCAACAAGAACAAAAAAACACTTCTTAACACACTCTAGCTAGCCCCCTGGTTTCACCACTCCTCTTCACAGAAGAACTTCTTGAACCAGTTGAACTGTCTCCAATTATTCCCTCACATTTTCTCCATAGCCCTTTCCACTCAAGTTGCTGCTCTGCTTCTATTCCAATGATGTTCTTGCCTAAGTCATCAATGACCTCTTCTATTCTCTCCCTTGATATCTCAGCAGCATTTAACACCAATTCTTTCTATACAAATTCAACTACAGCCCTTATTCTCAAGAGTGATATGCTCTTCTGTTTTTCTTACCATCTTGGATGGATGTTCCCTTCTTGGTCTAGTTTCTGGCATCTCCTCTCTGCTTCACTTCTAAACTTTGCTGCCACCCAGGGCTTGCTCTTACATCCCCATTCTCCACCTACAAGGTCTTGTCCCACAAGTATTGACCACACAAACTCTTTTAATTATATTGACATTGGTTTGACACTTTTGGGACAGACCTCATATACTATCTACCCAGGTAGATTAGTAGGTGAAAACTACATCATAAAAGAATCTTTCCTACCTTGTTCAGGTCTGTATCCTCAGGGTGTTTATAAATGCCAACTACATCACAAATACGTGGAGATGGAAAGAATGAAGAGCCAAGTGGAAAGAGGAAATATTTGCTGAATTTTTCCAGCAAAATAGAGACAAGAAACATAGCCTCATCACACTTAAGCCCAAAAGATAATGTTATTAAGTCGTATGGCGACAATATTGGGTGGTAAAGGAAAATGTAGAAGTGACAGGTCTTGAAAAATGTAAGAAATAAAAACATTTTAAAATGAGTACATTGTTTTCTCTGGCCAGTGTGGCTCAGTTAGCTGGTGCATCATTTTATAGACCGAAAGGTCATGGGTTTGATTCCTGGTCAGGGTACACACCAAGGTTGCAGATTTGGTCCCTGGTCAGAGTGTGTACAAGAAGGCAACTGATGATTCATAACTCTGTTCGTTCTCTCTCTCTCTCTCTTACTTTCCAAAAGCATTTGAAAAAAGCTAAATACATCATTTTAGAAAACCAGGGCTGTGAAAAGCTTAGAGAAACACAGAGCTTGTGGTAGGCTAGAGAGGATATACTGTAAAGTACTTTACTACAGCTTCAGAGGGTGTCCACTGAAAGTTACCATGGCCCATTCCTCTGTTTCCCACAAGAATCTCTGCTATCAGAATAGGAATATAATTTATCACATTCAAATATGAATAACAAAAATATAGTTTTTTATCACTTGTTTTTGTGATAAAAACAAGGATGAAAATAATAACATATTAATTTTTGGAAAAATTAAAACTCACCAGAAAAAAATTCTATAATATAGACTTTAAAAAATTATAACATTTCAAAATAAACTAGAAAAGAATTATTGTAGCCTTGGCTGGTGGCACAGTGGATAAGGTGCCAACCTGCGAACCCAAGGGTCACTGGTTTGATTCCCCAGTCAGGGCACATAACCAGGTTGCAAGCCAGGACTCCAGCCAGGTCTGTAGCTGGAAGCAGGTGAAAGGCAACCATACATTCATGTCTTTCTCCCTCTATGCTTCTCTGCCTTCTCCTCTCTCTTAAAATAAATAAATAAATAAATAAAAGAATTCTTGTAGAAGCAATTACATTTAAGAAAAAAAAATAATTCAGAAATAAAGGATCTCAGAAAAGAGATGGCCAGCAAAGTATGACATGGAAATGGGATGGGACTAGAAAGAAATATTAAATGAAATTTGAATTATAAGGTCCAAAGGGGCACAACAAATATATCAAAAAACAGTAGAGATGTGAAGAAGGCAACAAAAATGAATAAAATTAAGAGATTAAGAAATTATAAAAATGAAGGAAAATGTAAAAAAGAAAAATAGTTGGCACATAGTAGTAAAAGTATATATATACATATGTATATATGCATATATAAATTAATATATTAATTAATCAATTAATATAAATTTATTCACTTATAGGTATCAATACATCTATGTGTATATATAAATATAGTGGATCTTATACATATACACAAGCACACACACGTACTCACACACATATATATATAAATCTATATTGTGATAGGAGAAACTCTTCTTTGAAAAGGATCAGGAGTATTTTTTAAAAGTTGCCATATATTAGACCACATTAAAACTTAATAAATACCAACATTAGAAAATATAAAGGTCCTTCCACCTAGGCATTATAAATGCCCTGTTAATTTATTTGTGAGTTAAAGGGAAAATAAAATCATAGGTACAAAATTTGGGGAAAACAAAAATTGAAACTTCAAAGACCAAAATATGTGGGATAATGCTAAAAGCAGTGCTTGGGGATAAGGCATACCCTTAATCACAATAGAAATGACAGGGTGACAATAAATGAATTAAGCTTCTGATTCAAAATGATAGACAAAGAGTAGAATAAAGAAAGGAAAGCAGAACAAGAGATTAAATATAGATTTTTCCAATGAAAGTTGAGTTTGAATCATAGAAATGCATTACAGTTCTAATAAAATAAATTTAAAATATAAAAGTATCATCTAATAACCTAACACTTTTATTTCATACATTATGACTTGAGGTCCAAATAGACTGAGCTATCATAAAGCCAGAAGTAATATCCTTATCTCATTACTTCCAGTAAGTAACTGAAATATATAAAAGGTGGAAAATAAGGTGAGTTAGCAATAATCAAGATAGCCACATCATGAAAGAGGGTCTCGAAGGAAATCTAAGACATGGCTAAGTGGGCAAAAAGCAGAGGGTTCCAGGCTGGAAGCTGCTGCAAAGGACGGCAAGACAAGTGTGGACACCTGGGGGAGTCCAAAATAATGTTTGCAGGACAAGAGTTGAATGTCTGGTGATAATGAGGAGAATAAATCTATAGAGATTAAACACTGAATGAATAATTATGAACATTCTATGAAAGAGCTAATGAATGTTTAGCCTGTAACATAAAGATTGCATTTTGAAACTACACAATGAAAAGAAAACATTTTGTTTCAAAAAGAAACGTTAAGAAAAACTCACATTACCTGGGAAAACTGCCTGTGGTGAAAGTAGATATTTCCTGCATTAAAGTAGGCCAGTGAGTATGTGGGGTTTAAAGAAATTGCTGCTTGATAGTCTTTCATTGCGTTTTGTTGCTGACCCATAAACTCATGAATCACACCACGGTTTGTTAGTAATTCTGCTGTGGCATTGATCTGTAATGCAATAGTACAGTTATTTAGCATCTGGGAATAGTATTTATCTCCAATTTCATGTCCGCAAAATCAACGTTATGAAATCTACTGTGGGAAACTAGTAATTTTATAGTTCTGGGGAAGCCACATTAGAGCAAATATTTTGAGAAAGGGCTTGGTATGAAGTTGGTTCAATGGCAACACTTTGTTGATTTGACTATAATAAAACAATGTCGATGCTTTACTCAGTTCCTTTCCGAAGAACAGATAAGGGGAAAACCATGTCTGTTTAGCTTTGTTAAAGCTGGAAAAGAAATGAAATAGTTAACATGTTTATTTGTCCTAAGCAGTAGCAATTATCTTTCAGTGTCTGAATATACAGACACTGAATCCAAAACCCTAGGGAAAAAAGACAAAGACTTTCTGTCACTGTCTACAAAACCTGAGATTTTTATTTGTCATTTTTCTACAGAAGAACCTGGGGATTTCTGTTGTTCTTTAGTTTCTTCGAACCTAGAACACTACTTTTTTTTGCATTCATTTTTATTACAAAATACTATAGGTATCCTATGAAACTATAATTTGTATTTACTGAGAGAATCAACATGTATCAGGAACTTGTTTTTCTGAATTTTAAATGCATGCAGGTTATAAAACTGAAAAGCCATAGTAACTCTTTACCCTAGGAATGTCCTGGAAATACAAATATTATTTTCTCTACAAGCCATTTCTTAAAAGTAACAATTTTCTTACATGACCTTACTTATTGCTGATATTAATTTATATTAATAATATTATCTAAGTGGGTTTTTACCTTTATGGCCATATTAATATCCTTAATTGCAGCAAAATTATTTCCCATCTGAAGACAGACCACAGCTCTTCCTTCATAGGCTGGGTAGCTCTTTGGATCAATTACTATGGCAGCGGTAAAGTGGTTCCAAGCTTTCTGGAATTTTTCTTGGGTCTGAAATAATTTTCCATTTACATGAAATAGGAAATTATCCATAACATAGCAAATGTTTGATTCTAACTTAATCAAATAAAACCTTTAGAAAGGGTATATTTATATAGTGCTAAGTCTAAGATATTTAAACAAGAAGTAGGGTATACTATGAATGTGTTCAATTAACTAATTACCTCTGAGTATTTACATTGAGTTTTTAATTAATTAAAATAATTCGAATTGTTAAGAGTCATCTCATACCATCTTGGACAACATAACATCACAGCCACAATGAGGAACACCTATGCTTTGGACAATCACCACAAAATTTACATTTAGCTCTGTACACAGAATAGAAAGTTGTATTTATTTGTTTGGCTTTGAATCTCCAGTTATACATAATATACCTAACATAATAAATATGGGTTGAATAAACAAATGCATAAACTACTGAGGTAAAATCTACTTTGATAAATTGTACCAGTATCTGGAATTTTAGGATCACTATAATATATAGCCATGGAATCTACCAAGCATCTATTTATACCAACCTTAGTGACAACTTGGAAAACACAAAAAAAGGTCAAGTGAAGGGCATTGTGAATGGAATGGTATCAGGATATCTCCTACAGAAGGAGCAGCTGGCAACTAAATAAGTCATCACAGGAAGGCAGTGAGTGGATGAATTCAGCATGGTCCGGGACCTGCCCTTTTTCCCATGGGCTCAACAACCCAACTTGCCAGAATTACAGAAGCTGACTCACATTAACCAAGCTGAGCCCAGTGACTCTTGCATAATAAGACACTGTTCTTTAACCAGCAAATCTTTTCCCTCTTCACAAGTTATATGGCATTCACCGTCACCATCACAAGTTTATTTCATAACAAAGAATCAGGCAAATTGAGATTACATGATTAAAATACTGAATTGCAAACAGCCTCACAGTAGGATTACATCTGTTGTCTGTTCATGGCAACATCTGCTTTGCTCACCTTCCCCAGGGAAATCTGTATTCGTTGAACAAATGGTCATTCTTTCTTCTGAGCAGGATTTGGATGGGCTGCTAACTCTCCCTTTTCAGTCTTACCTTTCTTGAGTTAATCCTTCCTCATACTGATGTGTTTTTCAATCCTCTTTCAGGTTGATATATACCCAGTGACATCTTCATAAAACATGAACCTGATGTCACTGCTTTGGTTGGTGATACTCACATTTTTAACCAGCTTGCAAGCCTTCACCTCCAGCCATTTTTCAATTCCCTCGTCTCACATCACTCCCCCTGTCCTTAACTTTCCACCCCCTGGGCCCTCCAACACTGTGTCCTATCCCCAACTCCTACCTGACTAAGTACTCATCTTTCACCCCTCACTTTAAATCTAAATTTCTTAAAAACACTCCTTTACTCCTCAAACAAAGCTAGGTTTCCTTATTATAAGTTATCCTAAAACCCATCCTTTTGCTTTGTTGCGCTTACCCTCCATCTAACTGTATAATGAATCATATGATTGTGTGATGCTTACTTCTCCTCCAGGTAGCAAACAAGAAGAACCAAGTATAGTTTGTTCCTTGTGTATCCCTAGGCCTAAATCAGTTCCTGGCCTATATTAGGTGTTCATTAAATGCCTATTAAATGCAGTAAATGATGATGATACATTTCATTGGATTGCAGTCAGCTCTAGATGCTTTGGGAGTTATTCTAACTTTTGACTTTGCAAATGTTTTTGTAATCCAATAATAGCTAATTTTATGTTTAATTCTCAGAAGGCAATCTTATTTCCTTTATTAAGTTCTTGAGCATACCTCTCTGTAACTACCAATCCTAACAATCACCTTCAATATTACTATTCTTAAATCAGCCAAACTCAGTTATTTTGAAATGAAAAAAAAAAAAAAAATCAACATTATGACTGGTTATGAATAGGAAGTTCTGCAATTTACAATAAGCTGAATATACTTTTTACCTTGTTTACATTTTTGAGTATCCAAAGGGATAAAAACAGTATTGAAGATGACTTAGTTCATCTTCATGGAGAATATAGCACTTTTAGCACTTTATTCCAAGACTGTCACCACATCTTTTATTAGTGCAAAGGACTTGGTGAGCACTTGGGTCAGCTCTGAGCATCCCTAACAGCATGTAGAAAGCTGCTGGGCCTCACACAGCTGGAAGGACAAAAGCCTGGTGTCCTGCCTTCCCACTATGTTCTAATTCACTGCCACTTGGAAGAGGACCTGAATTCAGAAGTCCCTAAGCAGTGACTGTTGGACCCCCTGCATGGCTGGAGTCCACTTCAGAACTTTCATACATTGTTGACTCCCTTCAGCTTTCCACTAATCCAATAGGACAAACCCTATGAAGCCCAGGAATGAGCTAGTGAAGCAAATGTTAGCCAGGTTTTTAAATCTGAAACTCACCAGGCAAAGTTTAAAAGTTGTAAGTATGGAGGTAAGGTAGAAAAGGGTGAAGGAATTCAAGACTCAGATTCAAAAGCTCATCACATCACTGGCATACCAAGCCCTCAGATGGCTCCCCAGGCCATGCCCTGCAGCTGCTTCTCACTGCTTCCCGGGATACTGACAGTCAGGAAAAGGTAAAATGGCCCTGACCAAAGAAATAGCACATATCCCCATCACCAGTACAGAGCCCAACATATTCTTTCTCTTATCCAAAAGGTGCTTTCATGACCCAAACTGCAAATTATATCATCTTACCTGCAAATTATAGCTTAAACTAATTCTGGCTTTTGTGTCTGTTGGATTGGAATGCAATGCTCTCAGAAAGTCCTTCTGGGCTTCTTTGATGCCTTCATCATGACCATATTCCATGTAAGAATTGCCCCGTCCAATGTAAGCATCCACAAAACAAGGGTTAATTTTAAGGGCCCAGGTGAAGAAACTGACAGCTTCTTCAAACTCTTTGTTTCTGAAAATAAATACAATTATTCATGCTTCCTGGTGAGTTATTTAACAGCTTTCCTGTATGTAAAGTTTTCATAAAGATTTGCACTGACCCTTATTAAAATTTTTTTCAGTTTTATTATTCTTTAACAGGAAGTAAGTACACAAGTCCATATGACCTAAGGAAGGTTGAAGGGTGTCTGAAGATTGTGGTAAAAGGAAGGAAGAGAGGTAAGAATCATTTTCATGGCAGAATCTGCTGGGATGCTATTCTAGATCCTTTTTTCAGTATTATAAAAGGCTGAATTGCATCCTTGAACCTGTATTTAATAGCTATCAGTGGCCAATATAGAAAAGAAAGCATATGCTATTGTTGATAGAAGGCACTATTTAAATCAGATTATAGTAAACACATATGTATTTAATATTTCCTCATGCAGCAAAAAGGACCAAATTTTTATACATGGGAGGCCTTACTTCAGATCTTCTAGAGAGGCAGGCCCTTTCTTTCTGTATACCAGGAGAGAAGATAAAAAGGAGAAAAGAAATAGTTTTATTCATTTTTAAATATATGTGACTAAGTGATAACTTGGTTTTCCTTTCCTATTTATTCTCTTGTGGTGGAGTGAAGGCTGGTGAAACATTTTTTCATAAAGGAGTCACTTTTCCATCTCATAGGCAAATCTAATCAGATTTAATCCCAATTAACATGGAGGAAGCTATTTTTCTGTACCTATCTAAGTCATCAGCACTCGCATTTAATGAATATCTAGTCTGTTTCTACTGAATCAGCACTGGAGAGGGACCTTGAAAGATACCTACCAAGCTCCTCAAAGCAGACATAACTAAAAATCAAATCCAGAGGAGGTGACAGTGTCAAAGCCAGAGACTCTCCAGCTCCCTGCATTAATAGGAAAAAAAAATGAAACAGGTACCACTACACACAGAAACAGCCATTTCACTTTTCTGGAGATGTGGACATCACAAGGCATTCTGGAGATGAAGCTCTTGTTACATGACCCCATGGCGGTGAGACAGTGGGAGAACATGGCAGAAAATCTGTGTTCTGTCAGGACACATGGTCCTCTACACATAAATTGTGAAGTATCAGTAACCACAAATATAAAAGTGTATTAAATGAGTTTTGCTAAAATGAAATGTGTTTGTATAAAATAATGTGATCACTGACAGAGGCGGGTGCTTCTCATCAGCGCCCCCCGGCTAGATCATGTGCTGAGCTGGCAGCCTGGGCCATAGACACAAAGGCCCACCACAGTTTCCAAATCAATCACATTTGTGACCAGATGTGCCTTACTGAGTTGTACAAATAAATCATAAGTACCTCCCAAAACTAAAAAATGTGGCTTGCAGAGTCAAGAATTCAAAAATGTTTTACGCAAATATAAGTAGTAAAATCAATGTGCTGAAGTAAAAAGTGGATAGGATCTGAAACTCTGAGTAATGAGGCTCTCCCTCTTTGACATTTTTTTTTTTTTCCATCTGAAGGTGGCTTTCCCAAAGAGATCTAAAAATTAACTCTAGCACAACACTCTTAGCGACCAAATTGGTCAACAAGTAGGATATTCAGCCTGAGGAATGTTGTCTCTTAGCAACCACAAGGGTGAGAACCAGAGATATACAAAGGCATACTTCAGAAGTCTGCAACCCCATGAGTTCAAAGATCAAAGCCCTAAAATTTAAATATTTATTTCTTTTTAAAAATTTTCCAACTGAGAAAATTCTTACTTTCCCCACTATAAGCCCCAGTAGCGAATCTCCAATACCGAGAATGAACCTCCAAAACTGAGAAATTGTGCTGCTGTGATGTATTTTATAGACTACTGTAAAAAACAAAAATATTTGTCCTGAAATAAGCATAACTAATCACCAAACACTTCTTATTGCTAAATTCAGTAAAACTGTTAAAACTCAAAACACATGGACTGTGAGTTATAAGGGCTTGACTGTTGAATTCAATTCTACATTTATTAAAGGACAATAGAGATTCTAGTCAACTGATGAAAGTTGGTTACTTGGAATTGCAAAGCAGTATCAGCTTAAGAAGGCTCCACCATATAGTATATGCAGTGATTACATTTCATGAAAGAGATTGGGAACTGATGCACAGTGAAATTTACTGATTCTAATAGTTGCCAAACTTAGGAATGAGGTTGAGAGGAATTTTGGAGTCTTGTTTTTAATTGTATGAGAACACAATGACCTCAGACATTGTTGGTCTGTACTCAGCACGAAAGCAAACACATCAGTCGTCATTATTCCATCACTTTTTAAGAATGACAATTGCTTAGTGCAGCAAAGGTTGCTGCACTAAGACGGACAATGGTGTTACTATGTTTTGCTGTCTATATAAAATAAAGGCCCCAGTTTAGGCCTATGAAACCAAAAACACCTTCACAAGTTTCAGTTATGACATTACTATGTTCATAAAATAAAACAAAATCTAAATTTCATAGGGAAATGTAGCTGTGCTATGTCCCAAAAGGGAAAAAAGAATGTCAATTTCCTAAATAATTCAAAATTAGATATTAATACACCCTAGTCTATACAGTTTATGAACTGTCCTAATTTCCCCCTACACTTAATTACTTGTCATTCCTCTTAAAACAATAAAGCTGTATATTATTTTAACCAAAATCATTTTATCCCACATTGAAATTTTCACATGATGAATCTTTCATTTATTTATTTATTTTTAAATTTTATTTTATTTATTTTTGATTTTTCAAAGATTTTATTTATTATTTTTAGAGAAAGGGGAAGGGAGAGACGCAGAGAGGGAGAGAAACATCAATGTATGGTTGCCTTTCACCTGTCTCCAGCTATGGACCTGGCTTGCAACCTGGTTATGTTGCCCTGGCTGGGAATCGAACCAGCGACCTTTGGGTGCGCAGGCTGGCACCTAATCTACTGTGCCACCAGCCTGGGCCACATGCTGAATCTTTTAAAAGCAAAATGACCAGAAATTAATTTTTAGGTGTTAAATATATATGTAGAAGTATAAACATAGTTAGCAAAGTCTATGTAATATTATCTCAGAACAAATTTTAAATTGATCAGCTTCATTTTTTAGCCTGTGAATATTTTTTTCTTTTCTTCTATAACCCAGTTTATTCTTACAGTAATCCCAGAAACAGGTAATAATGTTTTAAGTAATATGTTTTTGTAGATTGTATTGTATTTTATAGATATTTACTGGTATTGTTTTAATTAGCTTTAGATTTAGAATTATATTTTCTATATACAAATCTTTTTTAAAATATTTAATTTTTTGAAATCATACTTTTATAGGAAACAGGCTTTTTAAAAGCTTGTTTCAGGCTTCTGGTCAAAATGGAGATATAGGTAGACACACTTCACCTCTTCGCACAACCGTAGAAAGAATTACAATCAGATCTCAAAACAAATAACATCCCAACTGTCAGAAAATCAAGTTGTATGTAAGTCTGAAAACCAAGGATTTAAAGAAGCCACATACATCCAGACAAGTAGAAGGGGCAGAGTCCAGGAGAGGGGTGGAAATGTGGGGTGGTGCAGAAAGGAGGTGACAGCAGTGAAATGGTAGATCCCACATTCACGTGTGGTAGATAAAAATTGGGAGGGATACCTTGGAAGCAAGTGATCCCAGCCTCAGGTCAGACCATACATCCCACCAGGAAGATAAACCCCCATTACCACTAGCTGTAAAAATCATTGGAGGTTGGGTGGCAGAAGAAACTGCTACATTTTTGCCACTTAAAGAACTTACATGGGCTTAGAAGGTACGCAAACCTCATGGCAAAAGCTCCATGGAAGGGTTCTAATCGTATACTGGAGGAGGGTGAAGTGATTGAAAATGATTAGGTGGCAAATCATCAGCGGCTAGGCAATGACAATGTCTCCTCCCTGAGCCATCCCCGCCCCCCCAAACATACACAGAGTCACAAGGCAATAAAGTGGGGTTGCAACTTCTTAAGGCTCTGTCCCACAAAATTTAGAGGTATCTTTGCTCCATAGGCCATGGTACTAAGACAGGGAGGAAAAAATAGTTCTACCTAATACATAGACATAACACAAGGAGGCCACCAAATTGAGGAGGCAAGGAATTATAGCCTAAATGAAAGAACAAAACAGAACAAAACCCCAGAAAAATAATTAAATGAAACAGAGATAGACAACTTATCAGATGCAGAAATCAAAACACTGGTTATCAGGATATTCAGAGAACTCATTGAGTACAGCCACAAAATAAAAAAAGAAATGAAGGTTACACTAAGTGAAATAAAGAAAAATATACAGGGAGCCAACAGTGAAGGGAAGGAAGCCAGGATTTAAATCAATGATTTGGAACATAAGGAAGAAAGAAACAATCAATCAGATCAGAAAGAAGAAACAAATATTCAAAAAAATGAGGAGAGGCTTAGGAATCCCTGGGACAACTTTAAATGTGCCACCATCTGAATCATAGGGATATCAGAAGGAGGAAAGGAAGAGCAAGAAGTTGAGAACTTATTTGAAAAAATAATGAAAGAAAACATCCTTAATTTGGCAAAGGAAATAGACATACAAGTCCAGGCAGCACAGAGAGTCCCAAACAAGTTGGACCCAAGGAATACCATACCAAGGTACATCATAATTAAAATGCCAAAGGTTAAAGATAAAGAGAGAATCTTAAAAGCAGCAAGGAAAAAGCATAGAGTTACCTACAAAGGGGTTCTTATAAGGCTATCAGCTGATTTCTCAAAAAAAAAAACTTGTCAGGCAAGAAGGGGCTGACAAGAAGTAGTCAAAGTGGTGAAGAGCAAGGACTACAACCTAGATTACTCTATGCAGCAAAACCATCATTTAGAATGAAAGGACAGGAATGTGCTTTTCAGACAAAGTAAAGCTAAAGGAATGTATCATCACTAAGCCATTATTATATGAAACGTTAAAGGGACTTATTTAAGAAATAGAAAATCAAAACTATGAATGTTAAAATGAGAAGAAACTCAGAGCTATCAACAACGGAATCTAAAAATCAAAAACAAGAATAAACTAAGCAAATAACCAGAATAGGAACAGAATCATAAGCATGGAGATCATCTTGGGGGTTATCAGATGGGAGGGGGAAGGGAGAGCATAAGGGAAAAGGTGCAAGGATTAAGAAACATAATCAGTAGATACAAAATAGACAGGGGAATGCTGAGAATACTAAAGGAAATGAAGAAGCCAAAAAATGTATAGGCAGGACCTATGGAGTGGTATTGTTGGAGGGAAGGAAGGGTGCCGGGTGGAAGAGGACAAAGGGGGAAAATGTGGTAGAACTGTAATAGCATAATCAATAAAATGTTTTTAAAAAGAAAAAAATATAAGTTTATTTCATTTAGGAACAAAATTAATGCCTAGACATTTTGCTTAGACGTTTCAAACTATGCATGGTTGTATTCTGTATATCACCCAGGTCCTCTCCTAGTTCATAGGCTTGAAACAGATGGGTACCCCAATGCCATGGTGCAGATTTGTTATAATACTTGATTAGAAGGTAGAAGGATACTAATGACACACTGAGGTGTGCTTTTCCACTTCTATACAGGGATTCTTTGTGTCTCTCCCCATTTTGCACTCTCACTTCCACATTCTTCCTCTTCCTTCTATTCTTCTATTATAACTATTAGATAGTCCCACACACTTGTCATGTCAACATCAGTTACACCCCATACCTGTGATAGCACATGGCAGTAGCTTGGCAAAGGCTCACATTAGTCTTGCTTATCAGTGCAGCTTGTTTAAAATCCTGAAACAATTTCCAAATTTTTTGTTAATTTTGTATCATGATCTTTTACACTTTCTTAAACTTCCTTCTAATTTTGGTTCTACCATGAATACACTTACCATAGCATGAAAATATATATCATCTTAAAATTTTCTTTCCTTTTAGTTTAGTGAGAATGGATGGAGCAGAGGAAACTCACACTGAAAACTCCCTCCAAATAGTGTACTACTGGTCTCCACTTCCCCTGTGGTTGTGCCCTGATATGTGCAATGAGATATCTCACCCACTTTTTATTGGTTTTTCCCAGTGCACACCACCAGAGACTTGCCCACCTAGAGAGAAATGGAAATTCACTACAAGAACCTTTGGCGTTATAGGTCCAACACATACCCAGGGCACAAAGAAGGACATAACTGGGCTTTTTTTTTTTTTTTTTTTTTTTTTTTAATGTGGGTTAACTAAGGTTGCTCCTACCTTCAGAATTCACACTTCTAGGGAGAAGCATATCATTCTGTCCAGGGACCCTAGAAGCCTCTTGAGAAAGAACAATGGAAAACCTCAAGTTTTTCAGTTAGGAAAGTTAACTGGAATGGACCTGAATGGCCCCAAGAAAGAGTCTGTTTTAAGAGAATTAAAAATCCTCTGTTAGGCAACAGAGACACAGTGTCCAAAGTGCATACACTTTTCAAAGTCCTACGAAACTATTTTGAGACCATCATCAAAATGAGAACATCACTAAGCTGAAATTAAGAAAATATTTAAGTAAATATCTACATATCAAAATATCACGTGAATAACAATGATTCTGTGTTTTCCCAAAAGACTGCTTCAGCAGGAATCTTCATGGGCAGTTTTGGTCATAACTTCATGTTATGACCAAGCTAAAAAGTGGAGTGGCCAAAGACAGTCCCTCCAGACTCCCTTCTGGAGGCTGGGTCATCCGTGCCGAAGTCTGGAAGGGCAAGTCCCAGATCTGCTGTCCATCCTGGAGGAAGGAGAGGAACTAACCTTAAGGGACAGTCTCCCTTTCTCACATTCCCACCCCATTTTCCTTCTTCTCCTCCCCGTTCTGCAAACCTGGCCTGGCTGTAGCAGAGGGAGGAGCTGGCTGTCTTGTGAGGATAAAGTAAGTTTTCTGCAAATATCAGGGGTAGCAGAGGAAGTGGGAAGTCCGGCAGAAACTCTGCGATCCTACTAGAAGAGGAGGGTTTTCGTCAGAGATGAATCTGTGGAGGTGGGATCATATTTTGATACTAAATGGAACTATTTGGAAGGAAATAAGAAATCTATTATCTAATCAAATATAATCTAATTAAACATGCTACCAGGTAACTCCCGGAAGAGGACTGTTTTGTTAAAGTGGAGGCAAATGTACAAGTGAAATTGAGATTTAGGACAAACATTTCTATTTATTTGGGGAGTTGTGAGAAGTGATGAAGAACTTAAAAGGCTGAGAATAACAAGTTTGATTTTGTAATCAGATAAAACTTACAAAAGTCAACCTGACTCTGTATATATAATTATCAGCAATTGACATAAATGATGACTATTATATAGCATTACCTAGAATAAAGCTAACTTTTACGAATTATTTTTCTCTTCTGAATTAATTTTTTTCCAGTATGAGGATCATAAACAACAAACCACACATAGTCACTTATACAAAAAGTAAATTCCTTCCAGAGTTCATTTGTAAGGACCTTCGCTTACACAGTCTTTCTTTCAGTATCATCTTTCCTTTCCCCTCTGGAGACTTGCTCCCTCATATTCCTGCTGATTTCTGTATTTTTAACTATTGTTTCACTGCCCTGACCTAACAGGCCTTCTTCCCAAAACCCTCCCCTGCACCTTACAAACCACACAGAGCCCTGTCTTTCTTGCTCCTGCCCCTACCAACCTCCTTATTAACCCTCTCTGTCTCCACATCTCCCAATTCCATCAACTTCCTATGATTTGTGTTGTTTAATTAAGGCTGATTTTATTTTGTAAACTGCATCTAAAGACGTTTTTGTGCATTTACTTTTAGTTTTATCAAAGTAACCCATGTACAATGTGTGTAAGGGCTAACAGAACTAGGAAACTTACAATGCTTGCAAGGATCCCCTGCTCCATCTCTCCTTACTCCTGGGTCCCACTCCCCAAAGGCAACTGGTTTTACATCTTGCTGTTACTTCTTCTGCTATTTACCTTAAAATGTAAAGCTAACATGATGGCTTTATCATGTTTAGCCTCCCACAAAGGACAGAATTTAGCTATCTTCTCAATGACTCCACACACCTCCCCTTTTCCTGCCATCCTTATACCTATAACGATTTCTTTCATTCTCTATTTTATTTCCCTTGAGTATAGGATCCTTGGCTCCCCATTCATATTTAAGTTTAAGGCATTAAAACATGGAATGGTAGTTTTAGGTGTCTAAACATCACCACTATCTTTAACCTTGTGGAATTATATCTTTTTTATTTCCTTACTGTCTTCCTGGTAGGTTTTTAAGAGAACAAAGAGAGGAACAGATGTTCTCAATCCAAGAAGCTTAACCATTAACTTCCTAAACAATGCCAGTCGAAAAGCTGCACTGTTACTTCCTGATCAGGGCGTTCCTACGAAGGCCTTACAACTATCAATTAACTTCTATGTTTTCAGCACTCATCCTACTAGATGGCTCTGTTAATCAGTAATTCCCACTAAAAATTTTTCCCCAGGTAGGTGTTAAGAGTGTTTGCTGTCTCTGGGTTCAATGCCTTTGTACTTAGTCTTGTATTTCTTCATTGGTTCTTCCTCATTTGTTAATTTAATTTTTCAAATTAATTTTTAGCTTTACATTAAAAAAATTTTTTTTTTTGCTTTTAATTAGTGTTTTCAGGGCATACATTTTCCCAACCTTTTACCTTTCTTATCTATATCAATGTATCTAAAGCGTGATTTTTGTAGACAGAATATAGTGAAACTTTTAAATAAAATTCAGATCTGAGATTCTCATTATCTTAATTGCTGTATTTTTAAATCATTTCTATTAAATGTAACCCCTAACATGGTCAGATTTATGTCTACTTTCTCATTGTTTTCTATTTTTTATTTTGTTTTCTCTGTCCAGAATTATTTTAGATTATTTAAATTTTTTAAATATTCCATTCTAATTAATCTACTTTTTTGACTAAGGAGGTCACATTTGAGCAGAAACCTAAGTGAAAGAAGGTCAAGAGCCATACACAGATCCGTAGTAAGAGTGTTCTATGGATGGAGAATCACTTCTGTGAGAACCCTGAGGCACAAAGGAAGCCTGGAATTTTCTAGCGCAGAAAAGAAGCCAGATCAGGAAGGGGCTTGGTTGTCCCTAGTCAAGAGTTTAGATTTTATTCTAAGTACGCTAGGAAGCCACTGGAGGATTCCAAGCAGAGGAATCACTTGATCTGCTCTAATTTAAAAGGTGTGTCTGGATGCTGTTTGGAGAACAGCATGTACAGAAAGAGACAGAGTAGAAGCATAGGAGGCCAGTTGGGAAAGACTATTGAGGCTGAAATGAGGAGGATAATAGTGACAAAAATAAGAAATTAAAATATACTTAGATGGTAGAGCTGACAGAACTTATTCATGAGTTCGATTCAGGGTATGAGGAAAGAGAGAGGTCAAAAATGACCTCCAATAAATTATGAGTTTCTCAAGGATAGGAAATCCGCCTTATTTATCTCCACATCTTCAATATCAATGCCAATACCTGCCTTTTCTGAAAGAACATTGGATTTGGAACCAGGTGAGACCTGAGATCAAATCTTGCCCCAGTTCTTCCTGGTTAAAAGACTGTCTAAGCTTTTTCAATATCAGCTTCCTCATCTATAAGTTATAGTTATAAATTATGCAGCATTGTTGAGAACCTGGTATGTTATTGTTAAATACGAAATAAATATTTACCATGTAGATAACATAGGCCCTGCTTTTAATCCTCCAACAGCTGGTGTCTTTTGCTTCTGATCCCCATTTTCCTCACTTCTCCACTCCCAAAACTGTTCCTCAGAGTTTCTTTCTTGCCTATGTCAGAGTTCTTTAGCTCCCCCTGCCTGAGGAAATTCCAAATGGTATACCTCAAACCCCAACCTAAAGTTCAAGCTTTGGAATCACACATTTCATTATAATGTAAATTGCCTAGAAAAAGGTTTCTCTGACACCTCTTGAATACTGAATAATCCTGCCTGTACGGCAGAATCTTAAAAGATGACTCCAGACATAGAAGAATAATACAAGCTCTCTTTTGAGGTGAAAAAAGCAGGGAACACTCCACCACATAATGTTTTGTTGTGGTTCCTCAGAAACAGAGAAGTAAAACTACCATTATTCCATTGCAAACTTCAAGTTGCTATTTAATTTGCCTTCTATCTCTTAATCCTAATTCTGATGTTAATTTAGAATAGACAATACAAGTAAGGTAAAAAATGAACATGGTGATTTTTGTTTAACTTTTCTATCAAGAAAGGCATTTTGAGCCACCGCAGATGCTATCTTCTATTGCAATTCTATGTGCCTGTTCCCACTAGTTTCGTAGCCTATTTTGAGGAGTTATTTTCAACTCTATACAAAACAAACAGATTTATTTTGATATATTTTCAATGGAGAATAAGGAAAATTGTAAATAAGAAAGAATCTGCACCCAATAGCAAAGTAAACAATGCATAAATCATTTCATTTGCCAAATAATTGAATTTTATGTATAGTCAAGATACTCCCTTGAGGGAAGTGATAGTCTTGATATTTCATCAAATCAGAAAATTTATTTATTATATATAAGCTATTTGCCTATAATCAAAACAAAGTAAAACAAAACATTTTTAACAAAATTATATTAGTCATTCAAAGTATTTTGCTAAAGTTGACTTATTGTTCATTAATATTGCCATTTGGTATTAAGAAAAATTGTTCACTATTTTCAGAAGTAAGCATGCAAACTCAAGTAGGTTCATTTTTACAAGTGAGCTAGAAGATTTACCTCTAATGCAAAATTGTACTGCTCTAGTTCTACGTAGATGAGTCCACGATTAATGAAGGTATTTAATGTCACAGTTTCTCCAGCATCAAGAAGCAGCACAATTCCATAATTCGTTAATGCCTAAAAATAAAAGAATCACTTACAAACTAGATTCAACTGTTTAGAGCCTTGCTACATTGGCTAAGGAAAAAATGTTTCCATACCCAAACTTGGATCCCAGAGTTACTCCTTAATTTAATTTACAATTTATGACCCAAAATAATCATTTGATGAATGTAAAAGGTCTCCTTAATTAAGTATTTGAATAATGCTTTGTCATAAGTGGTACGGATGGTGCTTGCACTTAATGTTATCTGTGAGTCACCTTTGCATGTATGCAAGGAAACATACAACATGCTTCCCTCCTCAGCAGCTTCCCCACATGACTGCTAACATTAAAGCAGAGCTCTTGTTACCTTTTGAAATGTAACTTCTTTTTAGTATTTTATTATTTTCTTCACGGAAACCTGTGTTTTATGGAGACAGAGCTTATCCATTTTTATACAACAGATCTTAATAAAATTAACAAGCACCTGTTGGAAAATTATTTCAAAATATTTTTATATACTAGGAGTTTAAAAATAAGACATTAATCTCAGCTGAGAATTAACTTAGAGAACCTTTCTCCATTACTTTTATCTTTCTTTTCATTCATTGAATAAACAAATTTTATTGGTCATCTAACTCTGCATCAGGTACCAGGAGCATCCCAAGTTTGAGTTGGAGCAGAATCTCTTGAACTCATTTTCTACTCAATATTTTACCTAAAGACACACATAATTTCATCAGAAAAGGACCAAATCTTACACACTTATAACACAAGCTAACTGAAAATGCAAATAAATAGTATTTTACTATTTGCTCAGTGGATTCTCTAGTATTTTATGATTAGGTACTCAAGTGGCTGAAAGAATTGTACAGTACAAGATCCTATATGTACATTGTGGCATAATTATTAACAAATATTGCCGGGGTGTAAAAATAATTCATAATGTGTGCTTATAAAAACATAACTAGAATGTTAGCACTATTCCTCTCATAGAATCATGGAATATAAAACCTGTGAGATGCTTCGAAACCCACTAAGCAGCTGAGTACATGACACAAGAGGAAACAAAGCTACAAAATGGGATTCATGGAGGTTAATAAACAAGATCTGCATCATGCCTCTGTTGTGATTACTGGCTTTTCAGTCTTTTAAGGTACTTGACACTACACTTGTTTCCTCATCTGCAAAATTGGGATATTAATAATTCATCATATTATTGTAAACATCCATTTTGATGATACGTTGGTAAAATACTTATCCTGGTGCCTACCACAGTAGTAAATTCTAAGTGAGTGGTAACCGTTACTATTTTCATTAACATAAGATAAAGTGATAAGAACCAGGATTCACCTTTTCTTAATTTTTATGAAACCATATCTTGGGAGAATGCCTAAGTGTATTTTCTGCAGCAAGATACTTGGGTTTTCTCAGTGTGGTTTTGGCAGGAATGCTGAAAAACAGGTGGAAGTAGACATAAAGGGAGGAGGTGACACTGTTAAATGACATCCGGCTCACATGCAGGAGGTCAAATGTTTTCACAAAGCCACCTAAAGACTGTTAACCAGAAGCAAACAAACCTGTGGACACCTATGCAGGTCTTTACTCCCTGTGTGACTTGGATGTGTTTCTAACCTCTCCCTACTTTCACTTCCTCATCTGTAAAATGATTGGATAAGATGGGTTGGGTACATGGCAGCTCTAAAATAGCAAATATGATTTATTCTGGTAATTAGTCTCTATTTAGGTAGTTTTTCATTTTCCCTATTCAACTGGACCACTGGGCTCTGTTACATATCAGAGATAACAAAACTGGGAGTTCCCTGCCCCCATCCAGCCCATTGTTTGTGGCTTCAGTTACCCAGAAAAGGCAGGAAAGGGGGTGGGGAGGGAGTCATCAAAGACACTTCCTGTGAGGATAAATGATCCCTTAATTAGTCTTAGAATCTTAATAACTTCTTTGCTAAAAATTATTCATTTGTCAACATTTCTATAAGAAACCTGATCCTCTGGTTACCAGCAATTCTATATTCATTTAGGTAGAAACAATGTTTCTCAGCTTCTCTTCCATAGCAAAGGAATTTCACAATCTGTAAATGTCTTAAATAGATTTAACTGCCCACCTTTCAAGGAGAGGGGGAAGCATGTCCACCTAGAACAGCAGAAATGTGGTGTGGTCTTTTAAAGAATGCATCATTGGCTGTGGAAGTGGAAACAAAGAAGAGAGACAAGTGGACAACAGAAAAAAAGAAGCAAGAGGACAGTACACGAAGAAGACCACAGACCAGCTGCTCCCTGGTGAGGGATTGGGATTGGAAAAGGACCAAACTGACAAAAGAGATGGTGGGAAAGAGGGGTAAGATTAGAAAACATGAAAGAGGCTTGCACAGGTGGACTCTGGAAAGAACAAAGAGGGAAAAAGGTTTGCTGCAGCCATCAGCTAGCCCTGCAAAAAGTACAAGCAATACTGGTCACTGGTCACTCACTGGTGTTCAGAGCTGGAAACCATCACTGAAAATTCCCTGCTGCATCTGTGGTCTCAGCACTGTACAAAAACTACCCCCAACAAACTGTTGTAGGTGATGTTGAAACTTTGAAACAACACTATTGCTAATGATCACAGCTTTAAAATTCTGAACATAGTGTATCAGTAGAAACATTTATTCTAATGAGAATTGTGCGCTGTATTTTAATTTATATACGCCTTTAAGTGCTTGTTAGAAGCATTGTAAAATCAATTTTTCATTTGATATTGCTGAGACTGTGTAAGAAAATTAGGTGAGCGCTAACAAAGAAATTAAATATACTTTGAAAAGGTTCTTTGGTTTCTCAAGTTGCATCGTGTGGTATGTATTTCCATAACAATTATTTTTCAAAATTACAACAGAAATAATAAGAAAGTACTTTACACATGCTTTAGATGTATTTAAAAATGCTTTAACATTTTGTTTACTAAAATGGTCATCTTACCATTTGAAGTTCATTTATCTTTGTATAACACAATGCTCTGTTATAAAATGCCACATAATTGTTTTTGTCCATGTTGATAGCTGTAGTTAAATCTGTAATCGCTAGCTTATATGTCTACAAAGAAAAATATAATTAGGTGAGAAGGGTTAGTCTTAATGAACTGGAATTTAATTGTAAAATAAATTCTTGATTCTATCAGAGTTTTTGGAACACTCGGTGTAGCATCTCTAATATTAAGACGATCCAGCTAATCTTTCACAGAGTTAATTAAGAAGATCTCTTGGTAAGAATTATTATTGTAGTTTCTGTTACTTGCAAATAAAATTAAATATATAAAGAAATTTAATTTAGATGATTATCTTAGTGCCAATGTTGATATACAGCAAGGAGAAAATTATACTTCTTATTGGAAGAGAGAAGCAAGTCACATTCCTCCGACAAGCATTCACCAAGCTTGCTTGCTTCTCTCACTCATACTGTTGTATCACATAATCATCATGTTTTCTACCTACATGCTCTTTTGCCTCCGCTTTGATGCTTCTCTCATACCTTAGATCATCCATTTCTATAGATAATAATTTCCATAGAGTTAACACATAATACAGGGTCTTACCCTTGCTTTAAGGTACTATTTACAAAATATTTCATATGAAATAGCTAGAAAGAAAAGTCAGAAAAGAAGAGTAGGGGAAAATAAAAGTATTCCTTGAAGTAACAGATCTCAATACTGAAACCTACAGACACCCTTTGACCCAGTAACTTCCCTTTAGGAACCTACTATAAACTCAAGCATTGACTGTTTTCTCACTGTGCATAACTGTATTGTTGAAAATAGTAAAACAGTAAAAACATGTTTAAAACCCAAACTTCTAACAATCAAAGGGTAAAAAGTAAAGTACGGTGGAATATTCAATTATTTTAAATGATATCTTCAAAGGTTAAGTGTGAGAAGCAGGGCACAACACAAATTATATAAGTAGCATAGTCCCAATTTTGGAAAATACATATCCTGTATTATTAGGAAAAAAAGACAATAAAAATACAACAAAATGCTCTCAGGAATTTTCAACTGATTGTGAGATAATAGGTGATTGTCATCTTTTTTATTCCCCCTCTGTATTTTTCAAATTTTTTACAATGAATATATACTCCTTTCTAAATAATAAGAGCTATTTAAAATATTATCGTCAAAAATATCTCTATTTTGTAGCCCATCTGATGCCCTGCATAAGAGTAAGGTGTTCTATGTTCCTCTGCTTCTGTCTTAACACAGGGGAGAAGGAAGAAAGCCTTCACTGGCATCCAAGCATCACCCACTCTACAATTTCTATAAACAAGGCTGGAAATTGCCCTACCTTGTTGTGGTATTTCAGAACTCCTCTGTAGATATAAGCTCGAACACTCTGAGGATAAATTCTGATGGCCTCGTTACAATTCAAGATTGCTTTGGAGTATCTGCCCCTCAAACCATAAAGAGCCGCTCGGCTTAAGTACGCCTTTTCAGAGAAAGAGAGAGGGAAGACCAGAGTAAAGCACCAATTCTTCCAAAATATATGGTAGTTTAGACAAATATATACCACTCAAAGAAGGTGTAAAATGTAGTCTTTTTTCCACTCTGTTATTAGAAAAAATTTCAAACATACAGAAAAACTGAAAGAATAGTACACTGAACATTCCATATGCTTACTGCTTACTACTAGGACTCAATAATATTTAACACATTTGCAATATTTATTGTGACTCTTTTTCCATGAACTATTTAAAAATAAGTTTAGACATCACAGCAATTCACCCCAAATTTTCAGTATGCATCTCCCATGAAAGACATTTTCCTATACAATCATACTACCATAATATACCAAAGAAGATTAATAGTATTTCCATAAAAACATTTATATTTGTTTTTTATTTGAAATTTGTAGGTTTTCAAAATCAGGATCCACTCAAACTTCACCTATTGAATTTTATATTGTTTCTCTAGTCTCTTAAAAGTAAGAAATAAATGTGATAACAAGAACAATTAATAACAGAATATAAAATATAATTATTAATATGTACATTAAAATATTAATATCACAATTTATAAAATATTCTTACATATATAATATCCCCATTGTAAATAATATATTTAGTTCAAGAGGAAATGCAGATATATGCATTTTTTAAAATATTTTATTTATCATTTTAGACAGAAGCAGAAGGGAAGAGAGACATTAATGTATGGTTGCCTTTCACCTGCCTCCAGCCACAGTCCTGGCTGGAGACCTGGCTTGCAAACTGGTTATGTGCCCTGGCTGTGGAATCGAACCAGCGACCTTTGGGTTCGCAGGCTGGCGCCTTATCCACTGTGCCACCAGCCAGGTTAGATATATGCATTATTAAAGCAGTTATCTGAAATGTAAGCTATAAATAACCAATTGTTGCTAAATAACAACAATGATATATCAAGGATTTGATAGTTTTAGCAAATTTATAACACTCTAATAAATCATTGGAAGTGTTCATTCAAATACCTCATAATGTTTTGGATCAAGGGAAATTGCATTATTAAAATCCAAGAGTGAGCTATCCTTGTGGAGTTTCACTTTACAAAGCCCACGCTGATAGAAGCCTTCTGCAAAATTAGGATTTGTTTTCACAGCCTTCGTAAAAGAATCAAGAGCCTAGAAGAGTATATTGTTACAAAGCAAATCGTTTAATGAGAATTTACTTATATTGTTAACAGATTATTGTATATAACTATTATTCAAAGTTTTCCATCATTTTTGGTCATTTTAAATACATTTTTCCCAGTGAACCTTGTAAAGCAAACAAAAGGAATATTTATGAGCAAGTCAGGTTTATTATTATAATTTATAGGTCCCCTTACTCCTAAATTATTATCTATATAATTTTTGTTATTAGATTACAATATTTTGCATATGTATTTTTTTTAATTTTATTGTTGTTGTATTACATCCATCCCCTTTTTGCTCCCCTATGTCCCCCTACCCACCCACCCATTCCCCCTGTGTATGTATTTTAATAATTATTCTTCACATTGTGTTTCTTCAAAAAAACCGCAACCAATACATTTGTTTTCCATGAAGACACAAAAAACCATAGCAGATTCACAGTTATAAATTTCAGAACAACAGAACTCCAAATTTTTTCCAACATTGTAAAGCAAAGCAAAGTTTACTCTAGTAAACTACACTCATGGAAAAAAACTGTAGTCTTGATGGAACAACTATTCAAGTGCAATTCTTTTTCAAGGTTAGAGATGCAAGTTTCAGACACTGTTCCCTCCAATGAGAATAAGGACAGGAATGGCGTGTGTGTGTGTGTGTGTGTGTGTGTGTGTGGGTGTGTGGGTGTGTGTGTGTATAAAGAGAGAGAAAGAGAAGATACAATTGTGGAATATCCAATATTAGCCATTGGAAAGTATCAATTGTTTTACATATTTATCATGTCATTGACAATTTGAAATGGAGAATTGTATAAAATATCCAAATACTGGTTAAGTACATAAAAATTGAATCTACTGTTTTTCAATGAATATGGCCATCTAAATAACCAGTTTCAATCTGATTTGAATTATTAAGTTGTCATTAAGAGAAATCAATATCCTAATAATCATTTCCCACTTATTCTACATTACAGTGAACCACTCAACTTAAAGTACTTAAAATTTAATATGTAAAACTATATTAAGGTGATGAAATTATTTTTCTATAATAATTTTTTTCAATTAGCTTTATTGTTTTGTTGAGAAACACACACTACTCTTTAGAATACTGCTGACAAATAAGCATCAAGCAAGATGTGTTGGATAAATAAAACAAGGTGATCAGTATTGCAGGATGATACTGACTGTAATAAGCCAAGTTCTTCACAAGAAGCTTTGGTCTATGTATTGGTAGCCTTCAGAAACAGAGCTAAATGCAAGCAATTTCTAAAATCACAAATAACCTACATTTCTAAATATACAAAATACCATTTGTAAGTTGCCTTCCTCCATGTAACAAAGACCCAAGTTATACAGACAGTCCACTGACGCCTCTAAGGTATTTGGTCCTTTATCGGAATGAGTAAAGGTATCCAATGCCTTTTTAAACATTCTCATGGCATCCTACAGTGGTGAAAGAGAGAGGGGGGTTGACAATGTTTCTTTCTACTATTTACTTAACATGACAGCCTTAAACACTAAAAGGAATCCTGAGCACATAGCCCTGTGCACACAAAACTGTCTGCGTGCTGTGAGAAGAGGACCTAGGCTTGCATGATTGCATCACATACCTATCCTGTAAACCATTATTTTAAGCAGGCTGACACACAGGGACAAGTGTAACTACACTTTCTAAATTCTAAAGCTTATGTTTTTGTAGTCTTAAATTAAACTTAAATGTATAGACTAGTTTATGACCAATTTGCTGGTAATTTTCCTAAAAGGAATACTAAGCAGCTTTTCATCAGTAAAAAATTCTCCAATGAAAATCTTAATGTGGTTTTAATCAACCTTTGGTTTGCCCTGTTGTGCTCTTAATGGAGTTCCATTGACAAAGAAAATAAACTAACATCAAAAAGCACCCGGTTTAGCGTTGGCTGGTGGCACAATGGACAAGGTGCTGGCCTGCAAACCCAAAGGTCACTGGTTCGATTCCCCAGCCAGGGCACATAACCAGGTTGCAAGCCAGGTCTCCAGCCAGGTCTGTGGCTGAAGGCAGGTGAAATGCAACCATACATTGATGTTTCTCTCCCTCTTTCCCTCTCTGCCTCTCTCTTTTCCTCCCTTTCTGGAAATAATAAATAAAATCTTTCAAAAAAATCACCCATTTTAATTAATCAAAATAGTTGAGACTCATTAATTTAAAAAATTCAATTCTCCAGATAGAAGAGTCTTTTCATAATTAGCTGATCGATTATACCTATCTAAGTAGAAATGAAAAAACTTGTAACTAACCCATTCTTATTTTTTTATACTATTTTTTTAGTTGTTAATTTTTCCATGAACATGATATAATTTTCACTTATTTGTATCTTCTTTAATTTCTTCCTTCAGTGTTCTATAGCTTTCTGAGTACAGATTTTTACCTCCTTGATTAGGTTTATTCCTAAGCACTTTCTTGCTTGCTTGCTTGCTTTAGTAAATGGGATATTTTTCTGAGTTTTGGTTTCTGATATTTCATTGTTGGTGTACAAAAATGTCTTCAATTTTTCTCAAATTCACTTATTAGGTAGAGTAGTTTTTGGTGGAGCCTATAGGGCATTCTATGTACACCATCATGTCATTTACAAATAATGACAGTTTTACTTCCGCCTTTCCAATTTGGATGCCTTTGATTCCTTTTTTTTTTTTTTTTTTTTTTTTTTTTTTTTTTTTTTTTTTTTTTTTTTTTTTTTTTTTTTTTTTTTTTTTTTTTTTTTTTTTTTTTTTTGTCTTATCACTGTATCAAGAACTTCTAATACTATCTTGAATAAAAGTGGTAAAAGCAGACATTCTTGTCTTATTCCTGATCTTAGGGGGAAAGTTTTTAGCTTTGATGATTGAGTACGATGTTGGCTGCAGGTTTCTCCTATATGGCCTTTATTATGTTGAGGTATGCTCCCTCTTTTCCCACTTTGATTCATTTTCATGGGATGACATGGGATGTTAACTGTTGTCATTTTAAAATTTGGCTAAGGAAAAAGATGCCCATGCCCCTGATTAAATAGTCTGGTATTGCATGTTTGAAAAATTCTTGTGACCTACTGGTTGAAAATCACTGTTGTAGAGGGTGTAGATCAGCAGGAACCCTCAAAATGCAGGTGGAAAAATCCACTGATACAACCTTATGGAACAATGTATTATCTTCTTGAAAGTTAAGCATGCACATTTTGTATACCCCAACAATTTCACTCCTATGAAATTCTGGGAAATCCTGGAATATTACTTCACATGTTAACACAAGACATGTAAAAGAGTATTTGTAGTGGTCCTATTCTTAAGAGAAGAAAAACTTTCATTTTTGTTTTAAAAATGCATTCATAATTATTTTTCAAGGTTCTTTTTAATTATTGTAATCTTTTCAAGCATCACTCTTTACCAAATGAAATGGAATATTTTTATAAAAGAGGAAACGAAGAATAAAAGGAAGTAACCCAAATGTTAATTTACAGAAGAATCAACAAGTAATAGTTTTCGTAAAAAGATATCTAAGTAGTCATTCTAAGCAGAATATAAACATTTCACTAATCAATTTAGAAAACATTGCTCAAGACTTTGTACCTTGTTTCTCTTGGCCTTCATTAGGGCTTTTGCTAATAGAGTGTATGTGGTGATGTCAGGCCTAGCCAGAGTGATCCCCTCCAGGACCTGAATGGCTTTGTCATGGTTCTCACAAAATGAATAAATAAGTGCTTGCTGTATAGGGTTCAATTCAATGAGACCTAAAAGAAAAGGAAAGTTTGTCAATACTTTTGCCAAGTATCTAAGTTTTAGGATATGTGTAATATTTTAAGGAAACTTAAAGCACTCAATCATCTATCTTTTAATATGAATTAACAAGTTAATGTGATACTAAAATCTATTTACTCAATGCAATACTAAAATCTATTTACTATCAATAAACAATAAAATATTCCAACCAAACAGAAAAATATAAGTGTAAGTCTGATACTTTCTATAATAACCTCTCACAAAATTCACTGTTATCTAACTGACTTCAAGCTAATTCTTCAACTATTTGTATATAGCCATTGCAAATAATATACAAATTTTTAAGAGGTAATTTCTTTTAAGACAATTATAATCTTGAATTAATTATATTTACCTTTGTTCATTTCTGCTACTTGATAAATAGTAAACTTTGCAAGATCATAATATTTCATCATAAGAAGATATCGTCCTCTGCAAGAAATAATACCTTTTTCATTCTAAGCAGTTAAAAATAATTTTTTGACAACAAAGTTTCTTATAATCACTTACTTAAACTTTTACATATGCATTTATATATACTTATATATATATAATAAAAAACAATGTAAAAATAAGAAACATTAATGTAGTCTAAATGGACCAATTAACTTGGAGATGTGATGAGAAAACAATTTAGGAAATGTGAAGCTGAAAGTAAAATACTCAAACCTTTTTCCAATGATCTGTATTTCAAATGTTATACCCTATTGCTGAGAAATTACTAAAAGGTAAACACAATTCAAGGTACATAAAAGTGGAAGAGTATTTACATAAATTGTTGAAAGGTGGTTCAAGAGTTTAAAAACAAAGTAAGCTGCCCTGACTGGTGGGGCTCAGGTGTCCGGGCATCGTCTAGAAAAGCAAAAGGCTCCAGGTTGCGTTCCCAGTCAGGGAACATGACTGGGTTGCAGGTCTGGTCCCTGGTTGGGGCACATACAAGAGGCAACAGATCAATGTTTCTCTCTCACATTGATATTTCTCTCCCTCACTTTCTCCTTCCCTTCTCCTCTCTCTAAAAATAAAATGCAATCTTTAAAAATAATAAATAGATGACTAGATCAATAGATAAGTAAATAAAACAAAGCAAGGCCTTGTCAGAAATCATTGTTCTAGTCCTTTTTCCCGTATCTATTAGTCCACTTCCCATTTCCCATGTTAGAGACTAAAGTATATTTTTGGTGGTGATAACTCATAACTTGCAATGGGTCTCTTTATAGAAAGTTCTACAGCATAGAAATATAATTCAATGTGCCATTTTTTGTTTTCTTTTTTCACTGAATTGGCTGAGGTTTACATTTGATTCCTCTGTGGACACAATCAAACAACTATTCAAAATATGTTAATTTAGTTTCATGAGCTATGTGATAACTACATAATCAGTAATCTAGAGGGGCCTTTAAAAACTTAAAACACAGTGGTTGGAAGATGGTCACTACTGAAAACAAGGAAGTTGGAAGGATCAAGGAAGAACTTAAAAAAGCGTTCTATTTCTGTGCCCATACCTCATTATATATAATTGGATTCCATCTGGCTGAAGGTGGATAGCACGAGACAACTCTCTTACTGCCTTTTTTAATTTATGCACCTGTTGATTAATGAACAGAAACTTAGCACATAATAAGCACTCATGGCTTCCATTCTAATGTTTATCTCCTCTCACCCTTCAGTACAGGAATATTTCAGAAACATCTCCTAATAAGAGTTAGTATAAGAGTTTTTATAAGAGTTTTTCTTAAGAGTTATTATAGCAACTGGGATACAAAGAAGTAAAAAGAAAAGTTGTAATGCAGTTTCTTTTGTTTTATTAAACCCACTTATCTTTAATTTTGAAGAACTTTTATATATGTCCACATATATTACTTTATATAAATATGATTATAGCATACATTCTAGTTTGTTTTTCCTTTTAGGTTAGCTTTTCAGTTTTTCTCTCTCATTCATAACACCTTTTCTGCCAAACTTTATTCATGTTAATAAATAAACTAGTATGCAAAAGAAGGTAAAAATAAAAGTCAATTCCACTTAAAAATTAGGGATAAAACAGGCTTTCACTTAAGTTAAGTAAATGTTTGAATAAAACAAAATTCAAGAATAATTTTAAAGATGTCTGCTTAAAATCAAAATAAACATTGTAAACACTGACTCTAATACTGGTCACAGAAGCATAATCTGGACTTGTACAAACTTGGGGGCAAAAACTTATTATCATTAGGAAGGAAGACTACACAACCCCCAGCAACATGAACCTGAACGATCAACAGTGCTGATGTGGGGATACAAAGAGCAGAATGCATTACTTTGCACATGGAAGTAGACAGTACCTACTGAAATGGCAAAAACTGTTTGAAGCAAATTGTGGCTAGAGTCAAAAGAGAGAACCCTAAAGGAGAGAATTTGAAATGTGTTTAAATCAATTTGAGAATTTCTGTGTAACTTCAGGCCTGCCACTTCTCAAATTGACCCTATTCAAGTTAGTGTAACTATTAAATCATCTATTCGTATGTCTGTTCCACCCATAAATATTTAAGCATTGAAGGAACCCTGGTTGGAAAACATGGAGGCTCACTCTCTGACCTTTACGAGCTGTCCCGAGGTTGGACTTCACCAGACAATCTTACATGATTCATCCTGGAGGCTGAACCCACACAGTAGGTATGTATAGTCTATATACAGACATATGGTTTAATCTGCAATTGTTTTATTTACAAGGGATCATATGATACACACATTACACTTTTTTCTGAATTTTGATTTTCTTTTTATTCATTTATTAATTTTTAATTTATTGATTTGAGAGAGACAGAGAGAAAGAGACATCAATTTGTTGTTCCACCATCTACACACTTATTGGTTACTTCTAATAAGTGCCCTGACAAGAGTATCGGGATGACACTCTAACCAACTGAGCTACCCAGCAGGGCCCTGAAGTTTGCTTTTCTTAGTCAATGATATCTCATGAAAATCTTTCCTAGTCAACTGGTATAGTTCTTTTTTTAAAAATTAAATGCATTGTTATAAGATCGATTAATAACATTATGTAAGTCTCATGTGTACAATTCTATAATACATCATCTATATACTACAACATGTGTTTTACCACCCAAAGGTAGTCTTCTTCCAACATATGATATAGCATTAATTATTTTTTAACAACTAAATAATATTTTCTGTGGAAATACAACACAATTTATTCATTGCTATAAAGAGGTTTTTGCCTTTTCAGAGCAGAATCTTTGAATACACATCCTTATACACTGATACTATACTGGGACTTGGGTTTTTAAGTGCACTCAAAAGAAAATTCTAGAAGCCCTCAGCTTCAACAATATAGAGTTAAGCCAAAGAACCACACACTACAGGTATGTCCAGTGCTTCCCCAGCAGGAGCCAAGAGCAAACTTGCCCTGGGGACAATATTAAATTTGTCCTGGGTCTTCTACCTCTACCATCAGGGAGGCAAGAGCTTTGAATGGACTCTAGTCACACTGGGTTCAGAGATGTAGAGATATAGAAAATGGTAAAAAGAGTCTCTGGCCAACTCTCAGTGGACAAGCAGTGTGAGAAAAAAACTTTGTTATTTTAATACAGTGATGTGGAAGTGGCATTTTTGTTTGTTTCATGGTGGGGAGGGTATTTTGTTTTGGCGGGATTTTTCCCTGCAGAGCATAACCCAGCCTATCCTGACTGAAACCAGTTTGACTAGAGGACTTGCAGGAGAAGAGGGCAGAAAGGTAGTTCAAGTGGGCTCCTGCAGGGTTTGGCTTTCATTCTGATTGCAATGGTAGCTATTGAAGGGTTTAGGGCAAAGAAGTAAGATAATCTGACATGTTATGACAGGATTACTATGGCTGCTGTGTTGAAAATGCATCAAAAAGGAGTAAAGAACAGAAGCAAGATGACCAGGAGGCCACTGCAATAATCCTGATGAAAAATGACATGGTCTTGGACAGGGTGGTTAGTGGTGGAATGGTGGAAAGGGAATACCTATTTTGAAAGGTTGACACAACAGTTAACAGTGTTTCTGGAAAGTCAGATTTGATCGGAATCAGCTAAGATTCCCTGTCTATTTTATTGTTTGAATTTGTTACACCAAGGATACATTACATTTTTAAATTTAAATAACTTGTAAATTCAAGCAAAGTCTAAATGTAAGCATGAGTAAGGATCCCATTCTATGCGCAAAGTTCATTCTACAAACCCACCCATTAACACACACACAACTGACAAGCTCCAAAATGTCAATAGCAGTTATCTCTAGATAATGAAATTATGGATAGTTTCAAATTTATTTCTATTTATGTTCAAATAAATTTATTATATGCAATAAGTATACATTACATTTGTAACTAGGAAAAACAGGTGTTTTTTAAAAGGAAATGTAAGATAAAAATTCATGCCTCATCAACACAGGCTTTCTTACTGGGGAGTTATAGGTAACTATCTACTTAATAGTTATTGCCTATAAATGCATTAGCTTCTGTTATTAACTGGAAAAGAATACATTTATATATATTTTAAGTTATAGTGAGCAAATATTCAGAAAATGAAAACTTTTTTTTTTAAATCAAGGTTCTCAAAACTTAAATACCTTATGATAAGTTTCTGCACGACAAATATAGCTTTGAATGTATGAAGGATCAAGTTTAAGAGCCTCAGAAAAGTACCAAGTGGCTTCAGTGTAGTTATCCAATTGTAGCAGATGTATGAGGCCAATATTTACGTAAGCCAAAGTAAGAGTTCTTAAAAATGAAAACGTGAAACCTTGTTAAACATTTTAATCATTCCAAATGTTCTCTAATTATGAATGAGCCTAATGAAACACATCAATATATAACAGGGGTTAATGTCTTACCAAAGCAAAGTAAATTAATATTCTCTTTTAAAAATTATAAATACTTTTATAAAATCCTTAGCAGGGAATCAACATTTATTGTTCAGGAATAGAGTTCCTGAAGTCTTATAAACTCCTTAGCAACATTTCACTCCTTGACTCAACTCAATAGTTTTTGTCTCATGTTCTATTATATTTGCCATGAGTAACAATGATAGTCAAGGCTTGTGGTTAAATATCATCTCCACATAGCTATTAACTCAGCTTCTTTCTATATCAAACGCATGTTCTCTCACTTGGAATCAAACAATTTTCAATATAAAAATGACCTAAGAAATTGTCTTATTCAATGCCTCTATTTCAAAATGAGGGAGCTACACATCCTACAGCCCAACCTCACAGAAGCCCTGACCCTTTACCTAAAAACTGCCAAAGTTCCTACTGCCTAATTTTTATCATTTCGCAGCTGACCCTTGTCTTTCCTTTCCTGGCTCAAAAATGTACCAAAGAAAATCACTGTGGCTATTAGGGAGCCATTTCCTAAGATAAGTTCAAAATTTACCTTACTGATAAGCTAAGTAAATAGTCTGGTTGTTGGCATTTTAATAAATGTTTCATTGGGGAAAGGGGCATTATTTGATTAAATTCTGTTTTGCATCATAACTTTCTGACTAAGGTGTGTAACTTCTGGTCTGTGTTCTCTCCTGTACAAATGTTCTAAATGTTATTGGCTTTTTTCTTTTGCTTCACTAAACAAAATGAAGTTAGAAGCTCTAAATAGAGGTTTTCCTTCTATTGACTTGTGTGTTGTACATGGCAATTCTATAGCAAGCAAGATATTTTGTCATTATTTTAAAACTTGATGACGGTGTTACATAAAGTTCATTTGAAAAACTTCTAACATGGACATCCCAACCAGCTTTTAAAAACTTATTATTTTTTAGCCATGGATTTAATTCCCCACAAACTTATTTGATCTCTAAAATTTTCAAAAGCATCTGAGGCACAGATGTCAACAGGTCTTATTTCAGAAGTAATCTTATTTTCAGAATACACTATTCCAGCATGACTTTATAATTATCTCATTTTTACTAAGTTACTAATGATGAAGGGAAAAAGGATTTTCCTTCATGTTGTTCTTTGTAAACTTTTATACAAAAAGGAGAGCAGTAAAAATTAAAAGGAAAACCTACCTTTCTAGAGAAATAACAGTTTCAAAGTCACAAATTGCCAGGAACCAAAGTTTTAGATCTGCATAGAGTATGCCTCGATGTAGGAAACAAGCAAGATTCTCATAACCATCATTTATGAGAACTAAAAAGTAAAAGTGTATCTCTTATTCAGCTTCTGCGTAAATATATCTGAGTTATATTTTAGTCTATATCCTTTCTACTTCTTTTTTAACATTACATGAAATAAAACATATCTACAATGAGTATACTTATTTGAAGAGTAAAAAGTAGCACTCACATAAAATGTAGTATTTGTTTCTAAGTAACAATGTGGTTATGATTAACAAATTCATTAGAGCTGGAAAAAATCTTAGTAGTTAAAAAAAAAAGGTCCATTGTAAAGTTCATCTGTAAAGTGAATGGACTTTCACTTTACAGTTCAATTGATGAAGGTTCAATGGAGTGGGACTAGGTACATTGGCCAAGATAGTGATGCAGTCAATGGCAAAGATAGGTGTAGAATCTGGAATCTAACTGCTGATTCATTTCAGTACATTACAGTCAGAAGGGTGCCATTGCCCTTGATGGCCCTAGTGGAAGACAGGAAAACATTCTTTTGCTAATGGCCCCAAATAGGATCTATAAGTCCAGATGGGGGCATGCAGCAGAGTTCCAGCTGACACAGAAACAAGGGTTGGTAGCTCTAAGAGGCTACTCCATGAGAAACAGAACTTAGACTTAAGGCAGGTAACTTGTCCCAAACAAAGACGGCATGGTGCAAAAAGAGCCTCCTCTTAATACTCCAGGTTTGTGACTCTCATTGTTACTGAACCAAAGTGGGGGTTCTGCTGCTCACTACCACCAATATGCAAGTTCTGGAGGCAGAGGTTGGTGAGAAAGGAAAGAAGTCTTATTCAAATGCTGCATGGTCTGGGAGAGTGGCAGACTTTTGTTTCAGAAGCCCATTCTCTCCAGGAAATCCACAAAACACCCCAGTCACCCTCAACCAGACCAAAACCAAAGAAATCATCTATAGTTCCTTCTCCCATTTAAAATGTCAACCCCTGGGAGCCACAGGTGGTCACTGAGTGGTCATACAGGCAGCCTCTTAGGACAAACATGCAGGGCAGGTATCACCATTGACCATGTGGCTTTCATGGCTAGAAGTTCCCACAAACACACCAGCTAGTACATTTACAATGTGGGCCAGAGAGCCATCTTTTCCTTCTCTTGGTTTCATACTGGTTTCCCATGAGAGCCAGCTTTCCCAGCCCAAACTTCCATGTGCTCTGGGAGGGCCCAGCCACCAATCAATCCCTTCTTTTTTCCAAGCTAGACTAACAGGATTTTTTTGATACAGCACCTCCTCTTGCTGCCATTTTTACTTTATGGCACATGTACCTGCCTTTCCCTGGCCCCACCCCAAGCAAGTACTGGAAAGGCTTTTTCCCTATCCAATTATTTTTACTAGTCTTGCACATGCTCAGTGCAATATTTCCTCCTGCTGCCACCTTGCCCCAGGGCAAGAGATCTGCTACCAGATCTGCTGTTGGTATCATCATCAGTAACCATTCTAGGTGTCATCTAGTGTCTCCTGAATTACTGATTCCCCTTTCACTTTCAAAAACATGCAACAAAATCAGATGAGTTTTCTACAATATTTGATTTATGCCTTCCTCTAAGGTTCTCAAGCTTGTCCTGGCTAAGAAGGGGAAGTTTTACCAAAAATATACATTGTGTTCATAGTCTGGAACACAAATATTAACAGACATAGATTTTGGGAAGTAAACCTAGTACAAAAGAATGGTCATACAAATTAAGCAAATAATCACTTGAAGGCAATCTGACTGTTCTGTTCATAGAATGATTCACTAGCAAGAAGAAAGTTGTCTATAGTTCGGTGGTTACTCTAGAAAAATGGGCACATTCTTCTTAAGAAAAAAATATTAGAATTATTTAAATTTTCTGTGCCTAGGTTTCCTCATCAAAGGAGGATGATATAACATTCTCTCATAGCATTACTCTGAATATTGATTGTGACACTTTATAGAATAATGCCTGACAAATAAAATACCAAATAAATGTTAGATATTATTATTAGCTTAGAGAGTTCTTTTTGATTGTGGAAGATAAAACTTCTCAGGTTAGATTAGGGAAGGACTGAGACCAAAATCAAGCTTGTCTGCTCTGATTAATTAAATAACAAGAATTTTGTATTATTGTGGTAGCTTTAAAAAAAGGTGGGTAAGAAGCCCACAATGTGGAGAACAGGGGAACATGAGAATGAGGCTTTCAGAGGTCAGGGTAAAGGGGGTTCAGCCAGATGAAGGATGGACAGAGCTGACACAGTTAGATAAGATCACAGAAAGAGGGCATTTGACCTTTAAATTTAAATTATCTATGCTAAATTTACCCTTGGAACCCTAAAACATTCTGTAACAGACAGCAGCCACAAGAAATGAGTGGGTAAGCAAAAAGAAAGAAAGAAAAAGAAAGAAAGAAAGAAAAAAAGAAAGAAAGAAAGAAAGAAAAAGAAAAGAAAAGAAAAGAAAGAAAGGAAAATTAATCAGAGGGCAGAAATCAGCTACAAAGATTACAAGAGAGTTAAACGGGAATCTGCAGTCCTCTCTTCAAAGAAATCTATGAAATGGAAGAAAGGGCAGTAGACTCCTCTCAGCACATAGAGTGAGATTTAAGTTATTTGAATATTCATGGCAGGTGATCTGAGAAATAAACTGGACTTAGAGATATCAGATAACTGTCAGATTGCCTGAAGAGTTCTGTATTCTCTGTATGACTCTAGTTGTCTCTTAATCCCTGGATATTGCCACATCTAGGAATATAGCACTTTGCCCCAGATGAGTATAGTCATGTTTGGAGTGTTGGGTGGAATTTGCCAGTCAGAATGGGCTAATATATTCAGCTTGGGACTGCTTATGGAGCACTTACTCTGAGCCCAGAATTGTGCTGGGCATATTGCTGTAGCAAGAATGCACTGATAATAGGGTGAGTGGAAATGGCCACTTTTTTAGCTGTTGCCATCCTCTTACTGAAGATTCTCAGAGCTCATTTTTAGTTTAAGGCCTAAAAAGCTCTGGATTTGATTAATCTACCAGGAAAATGCACCGCCATTTTAGAAAGTTGACAGGAAATAGACCTGAATTTTCAGAAATATCCTCAAACTCAAGGTGCAGAAAGAGATTTTTTTAATATGATATTCTCCTTTTGCCACAATTACATATGGTTAGTCACATACAAGTAAGGGACATGTTAAAAATACTTTTAGCTAAACAGTTTAGCTTATGGGTACATATATGTACTTATACTAGGGCCTGTCTGGGAAAAGTCCAGTCATTATTAATACAATGAGAACTGCCTGTGCAACACTGATGTAATCTGGCAACCAAGGAATGACTGGAATGCCCCTGAAAGAACAATGACAAATTCACTGTACTAGTTGGTAGGGGTGGTAGATGCCACTGAGTGACCTTGTGCACCGTGGCCATTGCATTGACTGAGCGACAAATCTGCATCAAATTTTGCATTAAGCTTGAACATTCCTCTGTGGAAACTACTTGGATGATTCAGAAGGCTGCAGCTATGGGCAACTGGTGATTAGCAGCTTCATCACAACAACATGCCTGCTCATGCATCATGTCTCTTGCAAAGATTTTTGACAAAACATTAAATCACCCAGGTGATTCATCCCCTCTATAGCTCAGATTTGGTGCCCCCTGTGACTTTTGACTTTTCCCAAACCTAAAATCATCTTTGAAAGGGAAGAGATTTCAAATAATCAATGATATTCAGGAAAATATAACAGAGAAGTGGATTGTGATTGGGAGAACTAAGGTCCCAAGGTGTCTACTTTGCAGGGGACTGAGATGTCATTGTCCTATGTATAATGTTGCTTGTATCTTTTATCTTCTTCAATTAATGTCTCTTTTTTCATGTGACATGGCTTGATCCTTATAGGCAGACACTATATATATATATATATATATAAACATGTAAGAATATACATATAACTATATGATAATATACATATTATATTAGTCATCCCACATTAGTATTCTACTCAATCAAAATGATATGCTTTTCCTCAAATCAAATTCCTATGTACATGCATTTGAAGACAAAGTACCTGAAACACTATAGTCCTGTAGTGCTCTAAAAGGGTTACTTTTTCTAAACAAGCAGGCTCTATAATACAGTGCTAACCAGTTATTAGGATCTAAGTGAATTGCAACAGAAAAATCTTGAGTTGCTTGCTTATAAAAGTGTCGTTTAAAATATGCTCTGCCTCGATATGTCCTAGAAAAAGAAAAGAAATTCATTTTAACATGTATTGCAAAATATACATCTACTCTCTTTGGCAAACTTATACAACTAATTTCATAGTTAATAATTTGTGACTATTTTTCCTTGCTTCCCAAGAAAGTAAATCATAAGGTTAATAGCAAAAAGGATATATTTTAATAAGTAAATCAATTATAGTTTATTGTATATGATTATATGCTTATTAACATTCTCCATAATATTTGAGTATTAATTTTATTTCTTTTTAAATTTTATTAGATTTTATTTATTTATTTTTAGAGAGATTAGAGGGGAAAGGAGGAAGAAAGAAAGGAGAGAAACGTCAATATGTGATTGCCTCTTGTGTACCACCAACTCAGGACCTGACATACAACCTAGGAATGTTGTTGATTGTAGGTCTGACTGGGAATCAAACAGGCAACCTTTTGGTTTGCAGGTTGGCACTCCATCCACTGAGCCACACCAGCCAGGGATATTTCTTAACATTTATCAGAGGGCTATGTAAATAAACTGAGATTTAAAAATCTTTATTATTTCTGAGTACCTAAAATATAAGACTCTAATTTATACAAGATTGTTCTGTAGAAGAATCAAATAATTCATTTTGAACAAATTGTGCCTCACTGGGTTGAATTGTTATGGTATTTTATCCCTGAGACTAAGGATATGGCAAATAAATGGGAAGCTGCTCTACATAGATAAAAGCTATGACATCAGGTATGTAATTGAATTCTATCTTCATTAACTTTGACTCTATACTCAAAATTAACACAATATATCAATGCCTGAAAAATCTCATTTTTGGTCACTTAAAAATGTAAAGCAAATTATTCAATGCAATGACTTAAAAAAAAAGACAGGAGATTAAAGAACAAAACATGGTTGTATACAAAACTCTAAAACTCCATCCTTTCACAAAAGCAATGGATAGGTTAGATGTGGTTTCCATCAAGATGGAGGCATAGATGCACATGCTGTGCCTCCCTACACAACCATAAGAAGCATAACAGCTAACCTCAAAGCAAAAAACACCTAGAACTGATCAAGCATCTGCAGGGAGTCCATGTGGCAATAGCACGCTGGAGGAACTGAGTTTAGATGAGACTGGGAGAGTTCAGGGCCAGTCTGGCCATCAACCCACTCCAGCTGATGCTGGTGGATCGGCCCATTGGGCAAGGCATCCAGGGCCTGCACGGACTGATGGCAGGTTGCTTGGCCCCATTCCCCAAGGCATGGCACTTCCTGGGAGGAGTCTTCAGGCAGCAGCAGCAGTGGAGGGTCCAAATGGGAGCTCAGCAGGATGGGGGCTGCAACTAACAACCCACAGGTCCTGACAGAAACAGACTGCATAGTGCTTGGGCTTTGCCCGCCAAGGTGTCTGTGATCAAGAGTGCCCCAGATGGTAGTGGTGGCAAGCCCAAAGGTGAGCCAATTGGCTATGGCTGCTCGATCTAGCCATAGCTCTGTGAACAGGCTGGCAACCCTACCACCAGCCCTCACAGAAGCAGAGAACACATTGGTCAGCTCAGTCCCCCAAGGCAACTGTGCCCACCTGAGTGCCCCGGGAAGCAGCAGGAGTAGCCACCCAAACAGAAGCTCAGGGGAAGGGGCAGGGCTGCACCTGGCAACCTACCTTCCCTGACAGAAATAGACTGCATAGTGCTTAGGTACCATCCCCAAGGGGCCAGCCTACCCAGTAGAGGCAGCAGGCCCAAACGGGAGCCCAGCAGGCAGGGGCTGTGTGCTCCAGCCCAAGCCCTGCAGACAGACCTGGCAGGCAACCCACCCAATGGCCCTCCCAGAAGCAGACTGCATAGAGCTTGGCCCCTCCCACCGAGGTACCTGCCCCAGCCTGACTGCACCCTGCCAGCGGCAGGAGTAGCAGGCCCAAACAGGAGCTTAGCGGCAGGGACTGCTCCAGTCCTAACTCAAACTTAGGAAATCTAACAGCCTGCACCATGGAATCCTATAGGTCTCCTATCACAGAAGGTCACTAAAAGAAGCCAGGGAGTCACAGTATATTAATATAAGAAACTAAAACAAGCAAGACAGGACACCTAAAATGGGGGGAAAAAGAAACAATCCATCACCAAAAGGAAAGGAGGAATCCCCAGAAAAACTACTAAGTGAAATAGAGATAAACAATCTATCAGACATAGAATTCAAAGGAATGGTTATAAGAAAGCTCAATGAGTTCAATGAGCTCAAAGAAAACTATAAAGAACTCCAGGGGAACTAAAAAGAACTCCAAGAAAACAACAAGGAACTTACAGAAAATTACACCAGCATTAAAAAGGACATAGAAACCATCAATAAGAACCAGGAGGAAATCAAGAATGCAATTTCTGGACTGAAGAATACAGAAGGAATTAAAAGCAGGTTATAGGAGGCAGAGAACTGAATCAGCAAATTGGAAGACGACATGGGAAAAAATATCCAGACACTGCAACAAAATGGAAAAAAAACTGAAAAAGAATGAAGAAGTGTTAAGAGAGCTGCAGGACAATATGAAATGTAATAATATTTGTATCATAGGGGTACCAGAAAAAGAGGAAGAGGAGCAAGGAAGAGAAAACCTGTTTGAAAAAGTTATGCCACAAAACTTCCTGAATTTAGTGAGAGAAAACAGAACCAAAATCCAGGAAGCACAGAGGGTCCCAATGAAGATGAACCCAAACAAGCCTACACCAAGACACAATATAATTACAATGGCAACATTCAAAGATAAAGAGAGAATCCTAGTCCTGGCTGGTGGCTCAGTGGATAAGGTGCCGGCCTGTGAACTCAAAGGCCAATGGTTCAATTCCTAGCCAGGGCACACAATCAGGTTGCAAGCCAGGTCTCCAGCCAGGTCCATAGCTGAAGGTAGGTGAAAGGCAGCCATACATGGATGTCTCTCTCCCTCTCTGCCTCTCACGCTTCCCCTCTCTCTAAAAAATAATTTAAAAAAAAAAAAAAAAAAAAAGGAGAGAGAGGGAATCCTAAGGGCAGCAAGAGAGAAGCATCTAATAGCGTACAAGGGCTATTTGCAAAACTAAACTAAGAATATTCGGGGGCACCTACTTATGTGATGATACTACTGTAAAGAACCATAAGGAAGCAATTAAAATAAAAGGGCAGTGGTAACCTTCTGGGTGAAGGAAGGGCACAAGAAGTTTCTAGGGTGCTGCAGATGCTTCTTGACTTGGTGATGCTTACACAGGTATTTATATCATGATAAGTCAATAGACTGTACATTTGTACTTTGTACATTTTTGTGGGTCCATGCTTTATTTTACTATAAAAAATTTAATATTAAACAAAAATTGTAAGTGAAAACATGAGCAAGTAAGACTATACACACATTTTTAAACCTCTTTATGACAAAACATATTAAAAGAAAAGCAACAAAATAAGAACTATGTTCTGTGTGATATGGTTGGAGGAATAGTTTACTATAAAAATTACAGTAAGATATTATAAAAATCTATGTAATCAGTTATCTGTACTCAATAGCACAGAATATAAAGATATTCAAAGAATAAAAACATAGATCAATACATTAAAAATTAATAATGTGGCCCAGGCTGGTAGCTCAGTGGAGAGGCACCTGTCTGCAAACCCAAAGGTTGCTGGTTTGATTCCTAGCCAGTAAACATAACTGCGTTGCAAGCCAGGTCTCCAGCCAGGTCCATAACTGGAAGCAGGTGAAAGGTAACCATACATTGATGTTTCTTTCCCTCTCTGCCTCCCTCCCTTTCCCTTTCTCTAAAAATAATAAATAAAAACTCTTTAAAAAATTAATAATATAACAAGGATTTAGGAAATGCTAATGAAACTCTAAACGGTCATTTACACCAATTAAGTTAAATTCTGCTATTAGGGTATAGGTAAAGATTTTCATTCACTGATAGCACTGAAAATAGATACTCTATTTTCAAAGAGCTGTCTGATATAATTTAAGTAATTTTCTTTCTTGAGAATGTATTTCAAAAAAAAATATTATAATTCCAAAAATCACATATAATTCTTACCTTGCTTGAGAATTTTGGGGATCTATCTCTAACAAGGCTGTAAAATCCTGTATGGCTGCATTCCAGTTTTCATTTTCATAGTAAAACATTCCACGCTTCCATAATACATCTGTCCTTTTAGGATCATAAAAAATGCACTACATGGGGAGAGGAGGGTTGGAAGAAAGACACAAAACCATATCACATAATAAAAAAAAAAAGAAAAATATATAGTGCTGTAGCAAATTAAATAGACTACAACCATATTTTTAAATTCAGGTTATATAAAAGCAAACTGCTTCAGATGCAAAAAAAAATTTGAGATTAGCATTTAAAACCCATTTCTTTAGGAAATCCAGTTATCATCAAATTCTAGAAAGAAGAGGTTGTCTAAGATAGAAATAAAAACAACATATCCAAGAAACAAAGGCTTTTTAGCTCACTGAAATTTTTACTGATAAAATTTCGTAATTGTTCAACTACAGCAACACTACATTGGATCTATCAATTTTAATCCAATTATGTCCCCAGGATTTTACCCCAATTAAAGATAATACATATTTGGCCACATCAAGGCTAATTCAATAAAATAAAATATTGATTAATATAGCTCCTAAGATGGTAAAAACAAATGGATTAGTATTGGCATGATTCATTTATTTCACATTGACATACAAGCAATAGAGTAAAAAAGACTAAAACATTGTATACTTTGTTAAAAAGCTCCTCATCTATTGACAGTGGGGGGAAAATGAAGAACAGAGATAGCAAGGATTGTTAAGACAGGAAAATATACCCCAAAGCTTTTGATGTTAGTTTGACCTCAAGTTACTTCATTAGTGAATTTTTAAACTATTGGTGCTAGGTAGAAAAAATCAACAGAATAATATAATGATTTCAATATTGTCAAAAGAAAATATTAAAAAGTTTTTTTTTAAGATCAGAAGTTACCAAAACTTACAGTATTCTCTTGAAGCAAAAATGATGTCAAGTATATAACTAACCATCAAGGATTAAGAAACATGGCAGTTGGGAAAGAGAAAAGGCAAATTATTGAAATAACTTGCAAATTTGCAATTGTACTAGAACTAAGAATTTAGATTAAAAGTCAGGAGATTAAGGTTAAAATTCTGCTGCAATCTGAAGAAAATTTGGCTTGATGATAGCACCTCAATGTACAGTTCAGCTAAAAGTTCACTTCATCAAGGGAAATTTCTGACATCCCCCCTACCAAATATAAATTACTCCCCCATCATTTTAATTTTTATAGGAATTATCATAATTTGTAATTATGTATTTATATATTTATTTCTTTAATATATGTCCTTTCAACTGTAGGCTCCATATGCAGGAAACATGTCTGGTTTACTCACTAAGATTTATTTACTACATTATGAATGCCTTAGTCAATAAAATATTTGTGTGTGAATGAATGAATGAATGAAATAGGTAGTAAGCACAACTTCTTTGGGAGCAGATGAGTTTGCTGTAGAAGGGAATCAGCTATATCTCAAGAGTTAAGTAGAAAGTAGACTTTATTATTTGAAAGGGAAGAAGCAATTTCAAAGGTTTCCTTTCCCACTGTTTTTTATGGTTGAAGAGGAGAGAGCTGGAAAAGTCAAGTCCCCCTGAGTTGTCCCAAATGCTCCAACACCCAACTCTTTGATGTAAATCTATTCCTTCACAAATAATAATAGTTTTAAAAGTTTTACATAGTGTTCTATCAGTTTCAGTAATGAATGCTCTAGGTCTTAACCTATAATAAATTAGTTTTGATTATACAACTTACATGAAAGAACTACAACAGTTTGCTACAATATTTGGATGAGAATAGCATAATCTAAAATATATGAATAATGGCAGCAGCATATATGTGATACCACTTACTTTAGAAAAGTCATCAATGGCCAGCACTTTGTTTGTTATTTCATACATCTCACCCCTCCTAAAATACAAGTCAGCATCCGTGGGCTTGCACTTAATTGCCTGGGTATAGTTTAGAATTGCCAGAGTGATATCTTTCTTTTTCCTGAAAATTTCTGCCTTTGATAAATATGCCTCTAAAGAAAATATAAAAGGTACAAAGTTAGTGTTGCAATCCTTTTATTAACTGTGAAAAAATTTTAAAGATTAATCTGGCTTCCTCCAAAACTGTAGTTTTGAATAATGTTTTTTTGTTATACTTTCTTAACCATTAAATGCAAGGGTTTCTTTTCTTAAATTTTCAACAATGCAAAATTTGTTCTCAAAATCTGAGTAAATACTCATTTATGGTTAAAGTATTTTCATTTTCAATTTTAAGTAAAAAATTAACTATTACTTTTTAAATTAATTTATTGTTGTTCTATTACAGTTGTCCCATTTTTCCCCCTTGTTCTTCCCTGTCCTGCCCACCCCCACTTCTTCCACAGTCAATCCCCAACCCATTGTCCATGTCCATGGGTCATTTATACTAGTTCCTTGACTAAACTCTTCTCATTCTTTTCCCCCTTCTTTCTTCCCTCCCCTCTGTTCACTATCAGTCTGTTCCTTGTTTCCATGCCTCTGGTTCTATTTTGCTTTTTGTTTTGTTCATTAGTTTCCTGTATTAGATGAGATCATATGGTATTTATCTTTTTATCACCTAAGCATAATAATACTGTCACAAAAGGTAGAAGTTCCTTCTTTCCTTTGGTTGCATTGTATTCCACTGTGCAAATGTATGACATTTTTTGATCCATTCATCTACTGATGGGCACGTAGGCTATTTCTAGGACTTGGCAATTATAAATAGTGTTGCTAAGAATGTAGGGGTGCATAAGTTCCTTTGAATTAATGTTTCAGGATTAACATCATTAAAATGCCTGTACTACCCAAAGCAATTTATAGTTCATTGCAATCCCTATTAAAATACCAATGACATATTTCGCATATTCAGACTACTTCAAATATTTATATGGAATAAAAAACAACCCCTAAAATCCTCAGCAATTTTGAGAAAGAAGAACAAAGTAAGAGGAATCATAATACTTGATATCAAATGATATTATAAGGCTACTGTAATCAAAACAGCCCGGTACTGGCATAAGAATAGACATATAGGTCAATGGAACAGAATACAGAGGCCAGAAATAAACCCAGGTCTCTATGGTCAATTAATATTTGACAAAGGGAAAAGGAGAGTAAAATGATTAAAAATAGCCTGTTCAACAAACACTGTAGGGAGAACTGAACAGGGACATGCAGAAAGAAAGAAAGAGAGAGAGAGAGAGAGGGAGAGAGGGAGGGAGAGGGAGGCAGGAGGGAGGGAGGCGGAGGGGGGAGAGAGAGAGAGAGAGAGAGAGAGAGAGGAAGGAAGGAAGGAAGAAAAAAGGAAGGAAGGAAAGAAGAGAAAGAAGAAAAGGAAGGAAGGAAGGAAGAAAAGAAAAAGAAAGAAAGAGAGAGAGAGAGAGAGAGAGAGAGAAAGAGAAAGAGAAAGGAAGGAAGGAAGAAAGGGAAAGGAAGAAAGGAAGGAAGAAACTAGATCACCAACTTACACCATACACCAGAATAAACTCAAGATGGATTAAAGGATTAAAACATAAGCCACACCACCACAAAAATCCTAGAGGAAAACAGGCAGTAAAATTTCAATTATTCCATGCAGCAATATTTTCACCAATATATCTCCTAGGACAAGGGAAGTAAAGGAACAAATAAACAAATGGGCCTATATCAAACTAAAAAGTTTCTGTTCAGCTAAAGAAAAGATCAGCAAAATGAAAAGGGAATCAACTATATGGAAAAACATATTTGCTGATGACACCTCGGACAAGGGTTTGATCTCCGAAATATATAAGAACTTACACAACTCAATACCAGGAAGACAGGCAACCAAATTAAAAAATGGGTGAAGGAACTAAATAGACACTTCTCCTATGAAACCGCAATGAGATAGTACCTCACACCTGTCAGAATGGCCATTATTAACAAATTAACAAACAACAAGCCCTGGGCTGGCAAGGATATGAAGAAAAGGGAACCCTAGTGCACTGTTGGTGGGAATGCAGATTGGTGCAGCCGTTGCAGAAAACCATAAGGAATTTCCTCAAAAAATGGAACTGCCTTTTGATCTAGCAATTCCACTGCTAGGATTGTAACTATGACATTTTAATATCTGAAATATTTCATAATCTTCTAGTGTTGGTTGTAAAAAAAGTCAGATTTTGATGGTATAAAATTTTACACAGTTTTAGCAAATATCAGCAGAGATAAAAAATATCTTAATCTCATGATTCTAGGAGTATGCTGTGAATGCTAGGGATACAAAAATGAGTGACATTTTATTATTCTCAAAAAGTTTCATTTGTAGTCAGTCATTCAATTTGGTTATAATATGTAACATAAGATAAATGTGTAGGAACACTACAACTTTCATTCAGAGATTTGTGGTTAAGCAAAGACTTGTGAATCACTTCTAAAGCTAAAATTTTTAAGTACACATTCTCATGGGATAAACAATAAACAACCAATTTATTATAATGTATACCAAGGACAAAAACATTTCAAACCATAGTAAGTATTTCAAAAACAATACAGGATCATATGAGTTTTAAATTTATAATATCATTAGTAAATTTATCATAGGAGTATCATAGCCTGTTTGGAGGCCTAGGTCCATTGATTTGCATATTTTCATAATACCACCAAATGACGAAAGATTGGTAAAGATATAACTCTGCACAGAAAACATACCTGCATTATTTTTATTATATTTATTTATATAATTCAAGTCATCCAAAGCTTCATTAATTTTGTCTTGGAAAAGATAAATGAGATGCCGGTGCCAATAGGCATTGAGAAACAATGGTTCCAAAAGTATAGCCTAGAAAATGTATGTATAAATTCAGTTACAGTTGATTTATTAAAGGAAAACATCCTGGCAAATTTCAAACACTATGGATTCCAATGGCTTTGTATGTGTGTAATACAAATTGGGAGATAACAAAATTTAATTCTTTTAATATTTATTTGAAAATATCAATATACAATATAATTTCATAATCCCAAATGTACACTATAAAGTCATTGTTCAAAATCTTAGTAAAATTTACTATATAATTATATGCAAGTATAAATTGTTAACATTGTTATTTTGATTAAATAAAACTTACCTCCTGTAGATCATTCATGGAACTCTGTAATTTTCCCAGTTTCCTATACAGAGCTCCACGTCTACAATATGAAAATGCAGGATATATTTTCCTATTCTTTATTTCTTCAGTTAAGCTCTCCACTTCAGATTCATAGTGTTTAATGACCTCTGGAGGGAGATCGGACTTCAAAGAATCAGTCAGTTCTAAATTTAGTGGTTCTTTCATTTCGTTAAATGAGTCTTTCTGAACAAATATTTTAACAACTTTCTCCTTTGTGGGTTTCTTCTGAGGCTTATGCTTAGAGAACATATCAAGAACCCATGTTCGAGGGTCACTATTTTCTGGAATCCCTCCCTTACTTTGGACAAATTTGTCAAAATTTAAAAATGAAGGTACACTGGGACACCGAAGTTGACGTTCATATAATGGAATTTTGAGCGAACCTTTCTTCTGTCCAGGAAGGATTCCATGAGACATTGGCCTAGTTTTTAAAAGAGTAATTTTTAATTTATGTAAGTATTATTTATATAATCAGTAAGTCAGCTAACTAAAAACAAAATTACTATTTCCCTGTTGTGCATCAGAATCACCCAGAAACTTGTTCAACACAGGTTTCTGGTATATTAGCTTATTTAGTGATCATGGTTACCAAAATAAACCACAGAGATAGGATGATAATCATAGGATTTTAACTAACAGGGATCTGTAGCAGTAACTAAATGACCACATGTGCTTAGAAATAAGCTAGATAGGCAGCCTGCTAAGGTGTTCTTTGACTTAGGTGGAAAACTTCTAGGTCTTCTATATCTTCATAACCACTTACCCAGCTCTCAGACCTAACCCAGTTCACAATCCAAAACCTCTCACTTGATAGGAAGGCCAGAACAGGTCCCATTGAGGAAGTATCTTGCTATATGGCCTAGGTGTATTTAATGAATTATCCTCCAAAAACTTTCAAAGATCTGTGGAATAGTAAATACCCCAAACTTTAAGAGCTTATTAGATATTGGTTCTAAACTTATGTTGATCTACAAATACCCCTGTAGATGCCACTGAAGTCCACCAATTAAATTAGGGAATTATGAAGGTTAAGTGGTTGTAACAATTTTGGCCTGAAACTGCCTAACAGTGGATCTAGTGAGATATGGGCACATTCTTGGATAATTTCCTAGTCCCAGAATGTATAGTGGGGTAAAGAATCAACTTAATAACTACATAAGTTATACACTGAAGGATATAATCATAATAAAGTTCAAGTGGAAATCTCCAGAATGGCCCCAGTTCATCCCATACCACATTAAAGACAGTGTACTAAAAGCTATACCTGACCATCAGGAAATTTATAGATCAGTGCTAGAAAAATATGTCACCTCCTGCTGTAGAAAATAAATTCTTCCTCTCTTAGGGATATAGCAGAGAAAGATGGGCAAAAAAAAACCCAAGACTGAAATCACAGGTTCACTTTCAGGAGCAGGCCAAGTTTGAAAGCATTGATAGTGGAAGTCAAGAATGAGCATGATTACACAAGCTTAAAGGTCTAATATAAAATGGTAAGAAGGATATTTCTGTATTAACCAAGTTAAGATTAGTGAAAGATCTCAAACTATAAAAGTAAAATTATTTTTAAAGTTGCTCCAAAAACTTGTTTTAAAATAATAATTCTGCCCTAGCCAGTGTAGCACAGTGGATAAGGCGCTGGCCTGCAAACCTGAAGGGCACCGGTTCGATTCCCCAGCCAGGGCACATGACCAGGTTGCAAGCCAGGTCTCCAGCCAGGTCTGTAGCTGGAGGCAGGTGAAAGGCAACCATAAATTGATGTTTCTCTCCTCTCTGCCTCTCTCCCTTCCCCACTCTCTAAAAATAATAAATGAAATCTTAAATAATAATAATAATAATTCTTTCATACAAATACTTCTGTGATGAATTAGTGTAAGATTTTTGTTTAAAAAAGTAGGAAAGCTGTACTAATATATTACATTAGATCATTCTTCCAGTTAAGATGGAGGCATAGGTAAATATGGCTTGCCTCCTTGCACAACAGCAAAAATTACAACTAGACTACAAAACAAATACCACCCAAAATCATCAGAAAATCAAGCTATCTGTAAGTTAGACAACCAAGGAATTAAAGAAGCCACATTCATCCAAATGGGTAGAAGGTGCAGAGATGTGCAATGGGCAACCCCACACCCATGTGTGGTAGATAAAAATCAGGAGGGATATCTCAGGAGCAAGGGATCCCAGCCTCACGCCAGACCACCCAGCCAGGGTTCCAGCACCAGGAAGAAAATTCTCTATAACTTCTGGCTATAAAAACCAGTGGGCTTTGTGGTGACAGAAGAAACTGGGATTCTTAGAAGTCTCTCCTTAAAGGGACTTCAATGGACTTAGGACTTATGCAGACTCACTCCCTCTGGATTTTGCCACCAGGGCAAGAGCTAGAAGGGCACCAGTGGCATTCAGAGGCAAACTGAAGTGTCTGACATCAGGGAAAGTGCCGGGGGTCAGCAGCTTCCTCCCAGACAAAACTCCAGAGGCCAGGCAGTGGCACTGTCCTCTTTCTGAGCCCTCCCCTACACAGAGCCAAGAGTGACACAGTTTGACCTATGCTGGCAATTACCTAAGGCTCTAACCCATACAACTTACCAGTGCACTTTTCTACAATAAGCCATACTACTCAGACAGAGTTAAAACAGTTCTATCTAATACCCAAAAACAAACACAGGAAGGCTGCCAAAATGAGGACACAAAGAAATATGGCTCAAATGAAAGAACAGAATGGAACTCTAGAAAAAGAACTAAAAAAATGGAAATGAGCAACCTATCAAGTGCAGAGTTCAAAATACTGATTATTAAGATGCTCAGAAAAACTCATTGGGTACATCAACAGCATAAAAGGCCCAGGAAGAAATGAAGGTTACATTAAATGAAGTAAATAAAAATTTACAGGGACTAAAACAGTAGAGTTGATGAAGCCAAGAATCAAATCAATGATTTGGAACATAAGGAAGAAAAAAACATTCAATCAGAACAGAAAGAAGCTATCAGATCCAAGATGGCAGAAGAATAATTGGAAGCTACACTAACCTCCTCCCAGGGCCAAGCAGGGATTACAGCTAAATTTCTAAAAAATAATGAATGCAATATCTGAGATAAATAATACACTGGAAGAAATAAACAGTAGGTTAGATGAAGCAGAGGACAGAATCAGTGTTTTGAAAGATAAGGTAGAAAAAACACCCATGCAAAGAAGCTAAAAGAAAACGACAGAATTTTAAAAACTGAGACAAGCTTAAAGAAACATTTTGGACAACATGAAACATAACAACATCTGCATCATGGGAATACCAGAGAAGAAGAGAGTGTGCAATGGGTCAAGAACCTATTTGAAGAAATAATGACCCCAAACTTTCCCAATCTGGTGAAGAAAAAAGTCACATGAGTCCAGAACACTCAGAGAGTCCCAAACAAGTTGGACCCAAAGAGGCCCACACCAAGATACATCATAATTAAAATAACAAGCTTTAAAGACAAAAAGAGAACCTTAAAAGGTGCAAGAAAGAAGCAGGTAATTACCTACAAGGGAGTACCAATTAGACTGGCATCTGATTACTCAGCAGAAGCATTTCAGGCCAGAAGGGAGTGACATGAAATATTCAAGGTGATGAAAAGCAAATGAAAAGCAAGGACCTACAACCAAGGCTACTTTACACAGTGAGGCTATAATTTAAAGTCAAAGGAGAAACAAGGAGCTTCCCAGATAGGTAAAAGCTAAGAGAGTTTGTTAACACAAACCAGTACTGAAACAAATGTTAAAGGGATTGTTTTAAGGAAAAGAAGAAGAAAAAGAGCCTAACAATCAAATAGCACTACATATGTATCTATTAATAATCACCTTAAATATAAATAGCTTAAATGGTCCCACCAAAAGATGTAGGGTAGCTGAATGGATAAGAAAATAAGACCCATACATATACTGTCTCCAAGAAACCAACCTCAGAAAAAAAGACTGAAAGTGAAGGGTTGAAAAACTATATGTCATGCAAACAGAAAAGAAAAAAGCTGTGGTAGTACCAATTATATCCAACAAAATAGACTTTAAAACCGAGGACAAAGTAAGAGACAAAGAAGAACACCACATAGAACAATACAACAAAGGACATAAACTTAGTAAACAACTACACAACATAGCAGCACCAAAATAGGTAAAGCATATTTTGATGGACATAAAAGGAGAGACTGACAGAAATACACTCATAGTTGGGAATTTTAATACTCCTTTGACTTCAATGGATAGATCATCCAGATAGATAGTCAACAAGGAAACAGTGACCTTACACAAAACACTTAGATCAAATAGATTTAATTGATCTTTTCAGAACATTTCACCCCCAAAATAGCAAAATATACATACTTTTCAAGTGCACATAGAACATTTTCTAGAATAGACCATATACTGGGACACAAAACATAAATTTAAGAAGATTGAAATCATAATGAGCATCTTCTCTGACTACAATGCTATGAAACTAGAAATCAATCACAAGAACACTGAAAAACATGCAAAGACATGGAAGCTAAAAACATGTTATTAAACAATGAATGGGTCAGCTACAAGATCAAAGAAGAAGTCAAAAGATACCTCGAAACAAATTAAAATAATGGCAGAACAATCCAAAATCTGTGAGACACTTGGAAATCAATTCTAACAGGGATCTATAGCATTACAGGACTATTGAAAATAAGAAAAAGCTCAAATAAATAACTTCACACTTAAAGGAACTTTAAAAAGAATAAACAAAGACCAAACTAAGTACAAGAAAGGAAATAATAAAGATCAGAGTAGAAATAAATGAAATAGAGTCTAAAAAGTGATACAAAAGATAGATACCAAGAGCTGGTTCTTTGAAAAGACAAACAAGATTGACAAACCTTTAACCAAACTCATCAAGAAAAAAAGAGAAATAACCAAAATAAACAAAATCAGAAATAAGAGAGGAGAAACAACATTTGACACCAAAAAAAATACAAAGGATTGTCAGAAAATATTGTGAACAATTATATGCCAACAAACTGGACAACTTGTACAAAATGGGTAAATTCCTAGAAACATATCATCTTACTCAGAGAATCTGAATAGAAAGATTATACTTAATGAAATTGAAGCAGTAATAAAAAAATAAAATAAATTTTAAAAATTGAAAAAAAAAAAAAAAACAACAAACAAAAATCCTGGACTGAATGGCTTCACAGGTGAATTTTACCAAACATTCCTAGAAGAGCTAACACCTCTCTTTCTCAAACTATTCCAAAAAATTCAAGGGAAGGGAAGGCTCCCAAACTCATTTTATGATGCCAGCATTATCCTAATTTCAAAACCAGTTAAAGATACTACAATGAAAAAAACTATAGGCCAATATCCCTGATAAACACAGATGCTAAAATCCTAAACAAAATACTAGCAAACCAAATACAGCTATGCATCAAAAATGTCATACTGATCAACTGGGATTTATTCCAGGAATGCAAGGTTGGTACAACATTCTCAAATCAATAAATGTAATTCACCACATAAACAACATGAAGATAAAAACCAAATAATATCAATAAACAGAGAAAGCATTTGATAAAACCCAGCATCCATTTACAATAAAAACTCAGCAAAGTGGGGATACGGGGAACATACTAAACATAAAAAAGGACATGTATGACAAACCTACTGCCAACATCATAGGCAATGGGCAAAAACTACAAGCATTCCCCTTAAGATCGGGAACAAGACAAGGATATCCCATTTTGCCTTTTTAATTTAACATAGTACTGGAAGTCCTAGCCACAGCAATCAGAAAAGAAGAAGAAATACAATGCATTCACATTGGAAATGAAGAAGTAAAACTGTCCTTATTTGCAGATAACACAATATGTACAATTAGAACCCTAAAGATTCCACCAGAAAATTATTAGAACTGATAAATGAATTCAGAAATTCATATTCATTTCTGGATAAATAATATCCAGAAATCAGTTGCATTTTTATATGCCATTAATGAACTAACAGAAAGGGAAATTAAGAAAATAATCCCATTCACAATTGCTTGAAAAAGAATAAAATACCTAGGAATATATCTAACCAAGGATATAAAAGACTTGTACCTGGAAAATGATAAAGCACCAAAGAAATTGAAGATACAAATAAATGGAAATACATACTGTGTCCATGGATAGAAAGAATTATCATTAAAATATCCATACTGCATAAAGCAATCTATAGATTTAATGCAACTTCTACCAAGATTCCAATGATGTACATCATATAACTAGAACAAATATTTCAAAAATTTATATAGAACCACAAAAGGCCCTGCATAACAACAGTGATCCTGAGAAAGAATAACAAAGTTGGAGGAATCATGAAACCTAATATCAAACTATACTACAAGACCATAGTAATTAAAACACATAGTACTGGTATAAAAACAGACACATAGATCAATGGAACAAAATAGAGAGCCCAGAAATAATCCCATACCTTTACAGTCAATTAATATTTGACAGAGGAAGCAAGCACATACAATGGGCCAAAGATATTTTTTTCAATAAAAGGTGTTGGAAAAAGCACACAGATCTGTGCAGAAAAATGACACTAGACTACCTTCTTATACCACACAGAAAAATAAATTCAAAAAGGATTAGACTTAAATGTTAGATCTGAAGCCATAAAAATCCTAAAAGATAAGCAGGAAAATCTCAGATATTGCTTGTAAAAGTTTTTATTGGATATATCTCCCCAGGCAAGGGAAACAAAAGAAAAAAAAATAAAGAAATGGGACTATATCAAACTAAAAAGGTTTTGTCCAACAAAGAAAATATCTACAAAATAAAAAGACAATGTACAGAATGGGAGAATGTATTCATGGATACATATGTTAAGGGGTTAATATCCAACATTTATAAAGTATTTACAAAACTCAACACCAAACAAACAACCCAATTAAAAACTGGGCAATGGACCTGAACAGATACTTCTCCAAAGAGGACATCCACATGGCCAATAGATATATGAAAAGATGCTGAATGTCTCTAATCATCAAAGAAATGCAAATTAAAACCACAATGAGATATCTATCACCTCACACTTGTAATAATAGCCATCATCAATAAATCCACAAATAACAAATGCTAGAAAGGACGTAGAGAAAGGAGAACCCTTTCACACTGTTGGTGGGAATGCAGACTGGTGCAGCCACTGGAAAGCAGTGTAGAGATACCTCAAAAAATAAAAAATGGATCTGCCTTTTGACCCAGCAATCCTACTCAGAATGTATCTGAAGAAACCCCAAACACTAATTTGAAAGACTATAAACACTCCTATGTTCACTTCAGTGTTACTAATCACCAAGATATGCAAGCAGCCCAAGTGTCCATCAATAGATAAGTAAAGTAGATAAAACAACTATGGAACATTTATACAATGGAATATTACTAAGCTGTAGAAAAAGAAATTTCATCCTTTGCAACAGTATGGATGGACCTGGAGAATATTATGCTAACTGAAGTAAGCCAGTCAGAGAAAGACAAATGCCATATGACCTCACTCACAAGCAACTGAACTAATAAAGACTCAGAGATGGAGAACAAATGATAGCTAGTGTGGGGGAGGGACTGAGCAAAATTGAAAAAGGAGTCATGAATATGGACAACAATAGGCGTATAGATTGCTGGCAGGATGGGGATATAAGGGGACTAAATGGCAATGGAAAAATACAATAAAGTTTTAATTTAAGTTGAAAAAGAAAAAGAATAGTAAGAAGGAAAAAGAATCCAAAAAAACGATGATAGCCTAAGGAGCCTCTGGGACAACTTCAAATGTATGAACATTAGTATCATAGGGGAGCCTAAAAGAGAAGATAAAGAGCAAGAAACGGAAAAATTATTTGAAAAATTAATAAACAAAAAACTTCCCTAATTTGGCAAAGGAAATAAACATACAAATCCAGGAAGCACAGAGAGTCCCAAACAAGCTAGACTAAAAGAGGACCACACCAAGACACATCATAATTAAAATGCCAAAGGTTGAAGATCAAGAGAGAATTTTAAAAGCAGCAATAAAAAAGCAGAGAGTTGCCTACAAAGGAGTTTGCATAAAAGACTGTCAGCTGATTTCTCAAAAGAAACTGCAGGTAAGAAGGGACTGGCAAGAAGTATTCAAAGTGATGAAAAGCAAGGACCTACAACCTAGATGACTCTACCCAACAAAGCTAATATTAAAAATGGAAGAGCAGAGCGCTGTCTGGTGTGGCTCAATGGATTGAACACCAGCCTGCGAACCCAAATGTCGCAGGTTCAATTCTCAGTCACATACCCTGGGCACATACCCAGGTTGCAAGTCAGGTATCCAGCCAGGTCCCCAGCTGGAGACAGGTGAAAGGCAACCACATATTGATGTTTCTCTCCCTTTCTTCTTCCCTCCCTTCCTCTCTCTCTAAAAATAATAAATAAAATCTTTTTTAAAAATTTAAAATAAATAAAATGGAAGGACAGATAAAGTCCTTCCCAGACAAGGTAGAGCTAAAGAAGCTCATTGTCACCAAGCCGTTACTATAGAAAATGTCAAAGGGGCTTATTTAAGAAAAATAAGATAAAAATTATGAACATTAAAAGGGTAATAAATTCACAACTATCAACAATTGAATCTAAAAAGTGAACTAAGCAAACAAGTAGAACAGAAACAGAATCTTAGGTATGGAGATTATTTGGAGGGTTATCTTTTGAAGGGAAAAGGGGGAGAATTTGGGGAACAGTACAGGAATTAAGAAAATTGGCAGGTACAAAATAGGCAAGAGGATGTTAAGAGCAGTATATGAAATGGAGAAGCCAAAGAATTTATATGCATGACCCATGGACATGAACTAATGGGGCGGCTGCTGGATGGAGGGAATGCTAAGTATCAGGTAGAAGGGGGCAAAGGAGAAAAATTGGGACAACTGTAATAGCATAATCAATGTAACATTAAAAATAAAAAGTTAATAAATAAGTAAATAATTAAAATCATTTTGCAGAGTAGTGACTAGATTGAGGGCCCTGTCATGTTTTAAAAATAAACCAACTTCAAAAAAATTATCAATACCCACGCAGTTTGTTTTACTACCTCCACCTCTACCTCATCCTATGGCTCCTCTCACCCTTCTTGGCAGTCCATACAAATTTCAAAATCACTTACTAAAAAGCATATAAATCTCTTTAAATCAAACATTTTGTAATCATAAGTGGTCAGGAAGCCATAAAACATCCCACCAAAGCAGGGCTGAATCTACTTACACCCTCTGTACAGGTAGAAGTCACTTTGGTCATGGCCACAATGGTAATGTGTAATATTCTTTCTAGGATGAAGATTAGTAATACTTTTGAAAGAGCAAATGTATCAGCATCTTCTGATTCTGATCTAAACTATCTATCAACTTAGAAAAACCTACCTAAAGTTTTCTGAAGATGACCTAACAAAAAAACTTCCAGATACATTTGTTGCAGGGGAAACTTCAGCAGAAGTTGCGTGCAGAGAACGAGATAGTTGAATGGCATTCTTCCCTAGGGTTGGTGTCTACTGTACGTACTCTGTCACTTACACTTATAAAGGTTATTCCCCAATCTCCCAGACTTCTAAGGGACAACAAGTCACCACACTAAAATATAATTAACTTCTTCAGAACCAGCAAATCTTTATAACAATAGTGAACAAAACACTTATGACTCTTACTATCAGAAAAGTATTTACTTTTCTAAAAAACATAAATGCAATTAATTCTTTGCTGCCATTTGGATATGTTGAAAGGAAACAAAGCCCCAGAGTTTTGGAAACCATTTTGGGAGCCCTTGGCTTTAAGAAAGTTCTGTCCTGAACACTAAAATACTAACATAACTGGACTTTCAGTTGCTGTTCTTTTAGGCCTCTCCATATTTTTTTTTAAGATTTTATTTATTATTTTTCAGAGAGAGGGGAAGGGAGAAAGGCAGAGAGGGGCTCTCCATATTTTTAATGCTAGATACTATTACCTCCAGATAAGAAGAAAAATTATTTCTCTGTGTTGATCTCTGAGTTAGGGCTTATACCATACAAAAAACAGTTCATCTATATGGTTTTGTTACTCAGTTCAATAGTTTAAATTTTAAAAAGTTAAACTTCAGCCATCTATTTTGACTTTTGAATGGGTGGTATTTGTTTGGAGGAGGGGTTGGGTTTTGGCCCTAAATCACCTCAAAAAATAACTTAGTAGAGTTGATTTCTTTCCACTAAAAGATTTCATTTAGCCACCAAGTTGTTTTAGTCTTACTGCACGTCCTTACATCAGCCCCACCTTCAATGAATAAAATTATAAAATTAAAGCCAAAACCACAAAGCATTTCTTAAACTATAACAATCATTTAAAAAGACCTTTTTAGAATTGTTGGAGGCTTGGATAACTCATCCAGCACAATGGTAAGTTTAGTGAATTTCGATCCTTTCTTTGATTTCATCTTTTTCTTGGGATAAACAATGTAGCTGATGCCAGCTTTTCTGGATGCTTCAATGAGAGAAAGAGACAGATCTGTCATGGTGTGATCATCCTGCATGGTATCTAAGATGGTATCTATATTTTCTTTCCCAGAGGTGGTTTCCTCAGTTTCATTTTGCTCAATCATCTGATGACGTTCCAACTCCTTTGCTTTCTGAAACATCACCTCTTTTATGTTACTTTGCATGTCATCTTTAATCTCTAATGAAGCTATGCTCTCCTCCTTCCTCAATTCAATTGCAGATTTTACTCTCTTATTAATGAGGAAACAAAGAGACAGACAAAAATAAAATACAGTTAGTTGCCATACATTTAATATTAATTTAGTTACAATTACTACAAATGTAATTTGGCCACTTGAAAAAAGTGTTAAATCATGTATTTTGGATGTTTTTTCAAAAGTTTGTTTATAAAGTTAAAATGAGGGTGCAATGTGTAGCATTATAGTATAAAACACTGTCTTGTAGATTTCAAAGCTGCTAAGAGTATAGATCTTAAAAATCTCATCATAAGAAAATAATGTGTAACTATATGGATAGATGTTAACTAGGCTTCCTGAGGTAATTTTTTACCATATATACAAATATCAATTCATTATGTTGTACACCTGAAATGAATATAATAGTATGTGTCAATTATGTGCCAGTAAAATTAATGTTAAGGATAGTGTCACCATACAGGGATACAAAACAGGGGAATCAAAGAGTCAATAAGAAAGCAGAATGTCAGAAAAAGAGAAAAGTACATTTCTAGGTAAAAGGGGGTGGGGATTTAAATACTAGCTCTATCATTCAACACTTTCTGACCTTTGCTTTTTCATGTACAACACAAGGGTAATATCTGTCTCACCTCCCTTCTCATCAGAATATTATGAAGATCAAGCTGAAATAATGTTCATAAAAATGCTTTAAAACTGTGAGCTCTATGCAAGTGTAGGTCAATATTGTAACTAACTTGATTTATAATATGCCAGGTAAACTATGACTGTGAGGCATTTCCATGTGCTATTGAAAGTCTTAAATTGGAACCACCAACCAACGTCATACATGGGCTACCAAACACACATTCACACCCAAACTTTCAGTCAACTCTCAGTGAATCAACTAACTACATATTTCAGGAAAGCAAACAAAAAATAACAGGTTTTAAATATTAATAGTAAGATAAAGATTTCCTTTGAATAATAAAAATTTTAAAATTATCACACCTTTAATTTTGGAGATTTTGTGCTGCATTTTTGGATACTTTCAAATGATGACAATTTTCTTGGGAAAAATAACTGAAATAAGAAAAATGGTAATTATATATTCACTATAGATACTTTGTGGTAAATTAAAATATCATATGACTATTGGTAACTGTTTAGGTAAATTAACAAAATGCCACAAGACTAATCAAAGTATGGGTTCTTACTGATTTTTTAAAAAGATTTTACTTCATTATTTTTAGAAAGAGGGGAAGGGAGAGAGGCAGAGAGGGAGAGAGACATCAATGTTGCGTTTCACCTGCCTCCAGCCGCAGACCTGACTGGTGACCTGGTTTGCAACCTGGTTATGTGCCCTGGTGGGGGAATTGAACCTGCGACCTTTGGGTTTGCAGGCTGGTGCCTTATCCACTGCGCTGCCAGCCAGGGCTCTTACTGATTTTGAAGTCAGTGAATTCACAGAGAACAGCAAAACATAGAATCCTCAATTAATTTCAAAATTATTTTTTACATTTACCTAGTTAGTGCCTGCCATGTGCCAGGTACTGTGCTGCAAAGCTTTCTGGGTGGCATAAGTGGCACAGGTGTATATGAATGCGACATAGGTTTACTGAGCCACTCATCTCCTTAGCCCTGGGGATGTGATCATGGAACCTGGAGCATCTATGGTCCCCTGAATAGTCATATGTAACCTTGACCTTCTACTATGTAGGACCACAAGAATGCCATCACTTGCTATGAGAGCTATTATATTAAAAGAGTTGGGAAAAACATCAATATGTTCCATGTCCCGAACAGTACAATGGAGGGAACAGACATAAGGAAATAACTATAATCCAAAGTGCCTGTGGCAATGACCATAAAAAGGGCATAAATTAGGTGTGAAGGAACACAGGAGAGGGAAAGGTCAATCCTGAACAGGAAAGGACCTGAACAGACTGACTTGAAGAGGTGGCATCAGGTTTGCTTGGAAGTGTCAAAGTGCTGGTATTGTGGTCCCCAAGGACTCTGGCTCCGATGCAGAGTACAGTTTCACAGAGGCTACATGGAGGCAGAAGTATAATGGGAAGTAGGATAAGAAATATAGTTGTGGCCACATTATAAGACTTAGTTAAGCACTCTTACTATATTTAGCTGGTTAAGTTATTCAGTATGTTTCAATATGTAATATAATCCTCCCTTTGTTTTAAGAATATGGCAGAGGGCAGGAGGGAGGATGGATTGAAAGAAGCAGCTACTAAAACTGGAAGTTATCTGGCAGGTAGGTGTGGGTGATGCTACTACAGTAGTCTAGAAGTGCAAATGGCATTTCAAATTACAAAGGGTCATTCATTGGTTCAATTGTTTTGAATGTGCTAGTTACTACTGTGGGTAAAACAATGAACAAGAATGATAATGATCCCAGGTTGATGAGGACTATAAAGGTCAAACATACAAAAGGACAAATATTTAGCAAGTACTATAAGGAAAAATAGCAAGAAGGTTGATCTATGTTAAATAGAAACATTATCCCTTTTAAAAAAGAATATGTTACCTGACTCTGTGGGAAGAGTCATGGACATATAATAAACTTGGTTAACTGACTAGGCTAGGGATTTGATTTGTCCCAGGGAACTAAGACTCTACTAGGTAGCACTCAGCATCCCAAGGTACCAACGAAGGGGAGCAGAGGTCTGAAGGCACTAATGAGAGAAAAATAGCTGTTTTCTTGTCTGTCTCCACAACATTCAGTACACTTATTAGATCAATTATATAAATTTTCTACCTTTATTCTTCTCTGAATCACTCTTTCTTTCTCCCAAATATATTTATCATTTAATTCATTTACTTGGGTACACTGTAGTGATGAAAACGAGACTGAGTCTAATCGCCATTTAGAGAATTTGGGTTTACTCTGTTCCATGGCCATGAACAAATTTCCCATTACCAAAAGCTTTATAAATATGTTCCTTTGATCATTTAAGGCCTGGGCAACAAGTGGCAAGTGAGTACAAAACCAGAAATTTTAGGAAAGCTTACAGCAGCTTCATGCTATTGATTAGTAAATAACTTCTTTGGAGTGCCATAAAGACACATTTGAAAAAGAAGAAATGCATCCTCAGCAAACACACCAGTGACTGTCCTGGTGTGCTTCCTGGACTGAGGAAGCACCAAGAAATAACTTGCAAGATGTCTAGAAATAACATGAGAGCAGATAAGCAACCAATCTCCAATTCAGAACAAATATTATACTCACCCTTGAACCTCTGCTATGCTGACTTAAAGCAAGGACACTTTCCTTGCTTTCAGATGAGATTTTCTCAACTAAAATTCTGCTTGTTTGAACACTCTGCGGGAAAAAGAGAAGTTCTAAATTACATAATGAAATTTTTTTTTTAAGATTTTATTTCATTATTTCTAGAAAGAGGGGAAGGGAAAGAGGCAGAGAGGGGAGAGACATCAATGTATGGTTGCCTTTCACCTGACTCCAGCCATAGATCTGACTGGAGACCTGGTTTGCAACCTGGTTATGTGCCCTGGCTGGGGAATCGAACCTGCAACCTTTGGGTTTGCAGGCCGGCGCCTTATCCACTGTGCTACCAGCCAGGGCATAATGAAATATTTTTAAAAGCCTATGATCACCATTACTTCACAGTACATTAACAAAAATAAAATGTATGGAAAGGATAGAACTATAGGAAACATTCACCAGAGATGCATCAAAGTTCCACTACAACCTTAGTATTTGACCAAGACCCTCAATTTGGCTTCCTTGTTGGCAGTTAGTTAAGTAGATAGATATATTTACATTTTTTCTCGCATCCTCAATCTTAGGAGCAATCAATGGTCCTATGATCAAATAGGTTAGCATTGAATTTATGCAGCATGACAACATCAGGGTTATGAATAAAATATAGCATTTGGATTGATTCTCAATGTTACTATTCACTGTAAAATACAAGTACCCATTTTAATTGTTAAATGAAATAAAAATCTCTTTATAATCCAGACACTATCAGTAAACTGTTATATATGCAAGTTTATTATTGAATGGGTAAACTGCTGCAATGACTACAGTTATTATTAAATGTGCTACTTCTCTATCCCAAATCAGATCTAGTTGGAGAGCCTGATGGACTCATGATGAAGTAAATTATGCTGCTGCTTAGTTTGCTGAAAGTTTTTAAATCTCTAACAACTTTGAAATTTCAAATTCAAAAAAAAATTTATTCAATAGGAAATCAGCTTTAAAAAGTATCATGTGAATGTCACTGAGAATGGAACTGAAATGGAGAAGGCTATGAATAATTTAGGATTCATCAGCATTTATTTCTGTTCAGTCTCTTCTGTTGTATTTTTAGAAAGTAGCAACAGTACAATGCAAGAAAATTACCAGACATTGCAAAAAGGGACTTGGTCAATTTCATCATTATTCTTCAAAGACAAACTATATGATAAAAGAAATTTTGGAACTATTTTGTCATATGCTTACACAAAATATTCAAATATGATAGAACAGTAGCAATTACATATCTAAAAGTGCTTTTAACAATAACAAGGACACAAAACTTAATACAGCAGGTTCTCAAATAACATTTTATAACACTGATGTGATGCCATAGGAACTTAACTATGTTTCTATCAATTAGCCTATGGTAAATCAGTTTTATTGTATGTCATTTTGCTTAAAGTCACAGAACCTATCCGCGATATTAAGTGAGGACTTACTAGAGTGTATTTTCCAGATCTTAAAACAGCAAAACTTACTAATATTCAATGACTGCTTTTTAAAGGAAAACATAGTTCATATGTTGAAATCTGCCAAGATATTGCCCACACTAATTTGCTTAATAGGATAACCACAATATTGCTCACATGATATTTGATATAAAAATTCTTCTGTTTCACTCAAAGGATATTGCTGAAATTGGCTATGCATGCAGTACAAGTTAGAATGCAGATGAAAATGAAAACATTTTGCTACATTAGATATCAATTATGACTTCTGATTCTAATTATGGCAAGATAGGTAATTCTGCTAAGGACAACTAAGAAAACTGAACATAGTATGACAAACATAATCTTTTAAGTATCAAAGAGCTAATCAGATAAAGGGATACTGAGCCAAAAAAAATTTTTTTTTAATGCAAGAACCAGAAAATCTAAGTCCAGGATTCAAAGATACCCCTATTCTCAGGATATATGCAAATACAACTACAAATCTGATATGCAGATATGCAACTTCTTAGGGAAAGGGTGATAGAAATTGAGGACCAGAATCAACCTGATATACTTGAGGTGTGAAACTTGATTGCATATGTATATTTGTAAATATTTAAAATATACAACTATTGAAGGCTGCTACAAACATATTACAGAGCTATATGCTCAGGTTAAGAATGAGCCCTGGCTGGTGGCTCAGCGGATAGGTGCCAGCCTGCAAACCTGGGGATCACTGGTTCAATTCCCAGTCAGGGTATGTGGCCAGGTTGTGGGGCCGGGTTTCCAGCCAGGTCCTTGGCTGAAGGCAGGTGAAGGGTAACCATGCATTGATGATGCTCTCCCTTTCTTACTCCCTCCCTGCCTTCTCTCTAAAAATAATGAATAAAATCTTTTTAAAAAGAATGAATAAAAGAAAATTAATCTTTGTGTAGGCTTTCAAATGGAGCTATTTCATGGGGGTAGTCAGAGAATATCAAGCCCCAACCTTATATTAAGTCTGTCTTTGAGTGGTAATGATTTGATGTTCTGGCAAAAAAATCTTTTCCTAGAAAAAGAAATTGCCCTTCTAGGTCTCAAATACTCCCTAAAAATAATGGCTTAAATACAAAGAGTATTTAAAGGCAGACAGGTAAACAAAGGAAAACACCACCACAAAATCTAAGATTTGAAGAAAAAAAAGTAAATTCTAAAAAAAATAAAAGACCAAATTTAAAAACACAGTAAACAAGTCTAACAGCATATTAGACACAATTGAAGAAAAAAATCTGAACTGTATGATACATCAAAAGAAATTGTCTGGAGCCCAATATCAGGAGGAAAAGAAGAGCTAGCCCTGGCCAGTTGGATCATCTGGTTGGAACATTTTCCAATACATTAAAAGGTTACAGTTCCATTTTTGGTCAAGGCACACATCTAGGTTGTTAGTTCAGTCCCCATCAAGGCCCACACTAAAGGCAACCTGTCTGTTTCTCCGTCTCTCTCTTTATGTTCCTCTCTCTTTAAAATCAATGAACATATCTTCAGGTGAGTATTATTTTTTAAGGTAGCTAATAATGTGATTAAAGTCAGAAAATGAAAAAGAGAATGAACAGGGGCAAAATTTGAAGACATAATGACAATTATTTTCCATAGTTGATGAAAGATATTAAACCACAGATTCAAAATTCCAGTATTCCAAAGCATCATAGATAAAAAAAAGAAATCTGAAACTAGACACATCTTAGGGAAACTGTAGGAAGAAAAGAGAAAAACTTAAAAGTAACCTGGTTGAGGGGAAACTGAAAGCTTATTGTCTTCAATGGATTCATACTTAAGAATCACTTTTAACAACAGTGGACACAAGAAAATAGTGGAACTTCATTACTATACTAAAAGATAATTTTTTCAATATATATTTTGCCCAGGTAAAGTATTCCTTAAGAAGGTAGTAATATAAAGACATCTGAAACAAAGCAAAAGCAGGTTTTCACCAACTGCAGATTTCTTACTTTAAAGTAAGGATATACTTAGGCAGAAGGTAAAATGATTACAGGCAGAAAGCTCTAAGATGCTAGGGGAAAAGATAGAAAAGAAAAGAAAAAGAAAGTTAAATACATGGGTAAAATATAAGAAATATGTTATAAAATGATATTTGGGTGGTTTTAAAAGATGAATATCTAAAAATATTTGAAAGTAAGAATATATTGTCAAGAAGGGGTAAATGAAAAAAGTTTTAAAGTCATTGTATTTTCCTATGTATTGATTTATATTAGATATTGATTAAAGATTTATGACCATAGAAAACCACCATAGGAATAATAAACAATAAAAATAACTTCCAAGCCTATTTCACAAAGACAGTGCCCAAAGTGAATAAGGAAGCCCCTGCTCCTCCCAAAGTCATAGTCAAGGCAAAGGCTTTGAAGGCAAAGAAAGCAGTGCTAAAAGGTGTCTACAACCATATAAAAAGAAGATGTGCACATCACCTGCCATCCAGAGGACTATGACATTGCAATGCCAAAGACAGCCTAAAAAATATCCTCAGATGAGCACCCCAGGAGAAACCAGCTTGACCACTATGCCATCATAAAGTTCCCATTGATTTCCGAGTCAGCCATGAAGAAATTAAAAGACAATACATTTGGGTTCTTTGTGGATGTCAAGGCCAACAAGCACCAAAATAAACAAGCTATGAAGAAGCTCTTAAAAAATCTATTCCAGTGGAGAAAAAAATCTCAAAAATGAGAAATGAGTAACAAATTATGCAGCATTAGAAAGGGTTTAAAACTGAAGACAAAATATATACAAATGCTACATATAACATAAATTTTAATTGAATCAATGGTTGTCTGTAAGGATACATATTACCAATTGACTCAAGAAAAAATGTTAAATATGAATAACCCTTGAATTAGAAGAAGAAAATTTTAATTGTCAATCATTTTTCCAGGCAGTAAATTCTTACAAATTTTCTATATTCTTTTTATGCTATATTAATTCCAGAATATTTTTTTTAAAGATGAACTGCTATTCAATTAACATTGTGAAACAAGAGTAACCCTTAAGCCCTGGCTGGTGGCTCAGTGGACAAGGTGCCAGCCTGTGAGCCCAAAGTTTGCTGGTTCGATTCCCAGCCAGGGCAATATAATCAGGTTGCAAGCCATGTCTTCAGCCAAGTCTGTAGCTGGAGGCAGGTGAAAAGCAACCATACATTGATGTCTCTCTCCCTCTCTGCCTCTATCCCTTCCCCTCTCTCTAAAAATAATACAATCTTTAAAAAAAAAAGAAAAAGAAAGAAAGAAAGAAAGAAAGAAAGAAAGAAAGAAAAAAATAATAGCCCTGACAGCAGAATTTAACTAAGGAAAAAAAAACAGTACATGTAGATTTTACTCATTAGTATAGAAGATCTGTCCAGATGATATCCAGCCATGTAATATGAAAAAGAGAAATTTATTGAAGAAGATATTAGATACATGAAACATTGTACATAGGACAATGTCATCTTAGTCTCTTCAAAATAGGTACCTGAAGACCTCACACAGTTCTCCCAATCACCATCAGCTGCCCCGTCGTATTTTCCTGAATGTCATTGATGGTCTGAAATTGCTTCCTTTTACAAGGTGATTTAGATTTGGGAAAAGTCAAATCTAAAGTTGGTTTTAGAAGTTTCAGGGACCAAATCTGAACTATAGGGGGTCTGAGTCACTGGGTAACTTAATGTTTCACCAAAAAACTCTGCACAAGATGTGATGCTTGAGCAGGTATGTTGTCATGATGAAGCTGCCGATTACCAGATGCCCATAGCTGCATAGATTTGAATTATTCTAAATCATCTGAATGATTTCCATGGAGGAATGTTCAAGCTTAATGCAAAACTTAATGCAGATTCATTGCTCTATTTGATTAGTCATTTTGAATGCAATGGCCCCACAGTACACATGCTCACTCAATGTGTCTACTGCCCCCACTGACTAGTATAGTGAAGTCATCATCGTTCATGCATCTACATTCCAGGGCACTCTCCTTGGCTTCCAGATTATATCAATGTCACACAAATCATTCTCATTATATTAATAATAGCTGGAATTTTTCTGAACAGACCTCATATATTAAAAATTCACTATTGCCTAACATAATTCAAGACACTATTTAAGAATAATACACCATAATCAAGTAATTCAAGAAATGTCAAGGTGTTTTAATCTTAACATTCTAAACAAGTAGTAGCAATAGGTCAGATATGTATATGATTCCATCCCTGCCTTGGTTGCAGAGAAGCTAAGAGATAAACTGATGACCCTATTTCAAGTAACAAATATGAACAGAATTTCTTTCATTTAACCTTACCTCTGACTTTATTACATTATTTTTCTGTTATGCTTTCCCTGTGATTTCCTTAACTATTTTTAAATCTTTTTCGGATATGTTTTGGTAAGTTGCATAAAATACTGTACAATTAACATAATCCTAAATACTATTAAAAATTTATGCACAATGTTTGGAGCTTATGGACAGGAGGAGAGGAGACAGGAAAGAAGACATCCAAGTGGAAGTGGCCAAGTTACGGACCAGTCCATTTATTTTATAAAAATAAATGCTGATCTCATTCCAAGATGGCAGAGAAATAAGCTGAGCTACACCAATATCCTCCTAGTACAAATCTAGAATTATAACTAAATTGGGGAAAAATCATCCAGAATAACCAATAGAACATCAACTCGAAAGAAGCCTTATAAACACAGACAGAAGAGAAGAGTCCACTTCATCAAAACATGACTGGCTGACTAGGCCCAGACTATGTAATGATCTGACATCACCATAGGTGGATCCAGAAGTAAAGAAAGTGCATCTACACAACAGAAAGATAGGACCTCAAAAAAGCCCAAGTTGAAAAGGAAAAGCAAAGAAAATACACCTAAAAATGGGAAGAAAAAGAAACAGTCCACTACCAAAACGAAAGGAGGAATCCCCAGAAATGGACCACTAAATGAAATTGAGGCAAGCAAACTATCAGATACGGAATTCAAAATAATGATGACAAAGAAATTGAATGAGCTCTGCCAGGTCAAATAAAACTACAAACAACTCCAGGGGAACTACAAACAACTCCAGAGAAGTTATAAGGAATGAACTGAGAACTATACTAGCATTAAAAATGACATAGAAGCCATGAACAAGAGCCAGGAGGAATTGAAGAATACAATTTCGATTACAGTAGAAGGAATCAAAAGCAGGCCAGAAGGAGCAGAGGCCTGGATCAGCAAACTAGAAGACAATGTAGAACAATATCCCCAGAAAGTGCAATGAAAAAAGACTGAAAAAGAATGCAGAGAGCTGCAGGACAGCATAAAATGCAATAATATCTATATCAAAGGGATACCAGAAGGAGAAGAGAAACAAGGGATAGAAAACCTGTTTGAAAAAGTAATGACAGAAAACTTCCCTAACTTAATGAGTGAAAACATTGCTCAAGTTCAGGAAACACAGAAGGTCCCAATGGAGATGAACCCAAACAGGCCTATTCCAAGACACATCATAATTAAAATGGTAAATTTCAAAGACAAGGAGAGAATCCTAAAAGCATCAAGAAAGAAACAGCAAATAACATATAGGGGGACTCCGATAAGGTTAGCAACTGATTTCTTAACAGAAACACTGCAAGCCATTCCAAGTAATGAAAAACAAAGGCCTGCTACCAAGAATACTCTACCCAGCAGGCTCTCATTCAAAAATGGAAGGTGAAACAAGGAGTTTCCCAGACAAAAGGAAGCTAAAAGAATACATCTCTACTCACACCTGTCAGAATGGCAATCATCAACAAACAGCAAGTGCTGGCGAGGATGTGGGGAACCCTGGTGCACTGTTAGTGGGAATGTAGGCTGGTGCAGCCACTATTAAAAACAGTATGGAGTTTCCTGAAAAAGCTAAAAATGGAACTGCTTTTTGATCCAGCAATTCCACTACTAGGACTACACCCAAAGAACCTTGAAACACCAATTCTTAAGAACCTATGTACCCCTATGTTCATAGCAGCACTATTTATAATAGCCAAGTGCTAGAAATAGCCTAAGTGCCCATCAGTGGATGACTGGATCAAAAAACTTTGGTACATTTACACAATGGAATACTACACAGCAGAAAGAAGGAACTCCTACTCTTTGCAACAACATGGATTAGAAACTATTATGCTTAGTGAAATAAGCTATTCAGTGAAAGACAAATACCATATGATCTCACCCATTACAGGACAATAATGAACAAAACAAACAAACAGACAAAATAGAACCAGATACATGAATACAATGAATAGACCTTCAGTGGGCAAGGGAGAGGGAGGAGTGGGAGGAGAAAGCAAAGAAGGAAGCAATTTCGTCAAGGAACTAGTAACGAAGAACCATGGACTTAGACAACAAATGGGATTGACTTTGGGGCATAGTGGGTGGGTGGGGAAGGGGACAGAGGAGAGTAAAAAGGTCATGGATGTAATATAACAACAATAAAAATAAATTTAAAAAGAAAAAAATACATCTCCACTAAACCAGCATTTCAAGAGATGCTAAGGATCTGCTTTAAAAAGACGAAGAAACAGAGACAGAGAGGAACACAGGTACAAAAGGGAAAAATATCAGTGAATAAATAAGTACCAGTAACCTTAAACACAAATGGATTAAATGCACCAATCAAAAGAAATAGGGTAGATAAGTGAAAAAGAAAACATGACCCACATATATGCTGTCTATAACAGACCCACCTCAGAACAAAAAATAGACACAGACTGAAAGTGAAGGGATGGAAATACATATTTCAAGCAAATGGACATGAAAAAAGGCTAGGGTAGCAATACTTTTATGAGACAAAATTGATTTTACAATGAAGGCCACAAAAGAGACAAAGAAGGACATTTCATAATACTAAAGGGAACAATCCATCAATAAGATATAACACTTGTAAACATATAAGCACCCAACATAGGGGCTCCCAAATATAGGTATAAGAAAAATCTTAGAGGGCTTCAAGAAGAATATCAGCAGCAACACATTAATAGTAGGGGATTTTGATACCACATCATCAACAATGGACAGATTTTTCAGGCAAAAAAACACCAAGGATATTGTGACATTGAACAACACTCTAGATGAAATGTACTTAACTGATATATACAGAACTTTTAACCCCCAAAAAGCAAAATACACATTCTTTTCAAATGTACATGGAACATTCTTAAAGACAGACCACATGGCAGGTCACAAGACAAGCCTCCACAAATTCAAGAAAATTTAAATCATACCAAGCATCTTCTCAGATCACAACGGCTTGAAACCAGAAACCAAACTCAAGGGAAAAAAACAAAAACATTCTAATTCATTAAGACTGAATAACATGCTATTAAGTAATGAAGGGTTAACAAGGAGATTGAAGAAGAAATCAAAAAGTTTCCGGAAACAAATAAAAATGAATACACAACAGCCCAAAACCTATGGGACACAGCAAAGGCAGTCCTCAGAAAGAAGTTCATAGCAATACAGGCCTACCTAAAAAGGTTAAAAGAAGCTTATACAAGCAACCTAACCATAAAGCTACAAGACCTAGAGCAGCAACAACAAACAAAGCCCACAGCAAGGAGAAGGAAGAAAATTATCAAGATCAGAGCAGAATTAAATGACATAGAGACTAAAACTACAATTGAAAAAATCAATAAATCCAGGAGCTGGTTCTTTGAAAAGATAAACAAAATCAACAAGCTTTTAATCAAACTCATCAAGAAAAATAAAAAACCCAAATAAACAAAATCAGAAACAACAGAGGAGAAATCATATCCAATACCATAGAAATACAAAGGATTATAAGAAATTATTACATAAAATATATGACAAGAAATTTAATGACCTGGATGAAATGGGCAAATTTTTGGAAACATATAATCTACCAAAACTGAATCAGGAAGAAGCAGAAAGCCTGAATAGACCAATCACAACTAGTAAAATTGAAGCAGTAATAAAAAAATTCCCAGCTCACAAGAACCCCAGACTGGATGAGTAACACAGGCAAATTTTACCAAATATTTAGGGAATAACTAACTCCTATACTTCTCAACCTATTCCAAAAATCCAAGAAGAGAGAAGACTCCCTAACTCTTTCAAGGAGGTCAATATTATTCTAATCCCAAAACCAGGTCAAGACACAACAAAGAAAGAAAACTATAGGCCAATATGTTGGATAAACATAGATGCTACAAATCTCAAAAAATATTGGCAAACCAGATCCAGCAATACATGAAAATGATCATACATCATGATCAAGTGGGATTCATCCCAGGGATGAAAGGGTGGTACAACATTAGCAAATCAATACACCACAGAAACAAAGTGAAAGATAAAAATCATATGATCATATCAATAGATGCTAAAAAAGCATTTGATAAAGTAAAGCATCTATTTATGATAAAAATGCTCAACAAAATGGGAATACATGGAGCATACCTCAACATAATAAAGGCTATATATGAGAAACCTACAGCAAATATCATACTCAATGAGCAAAAACTAAAAGCTTTCCCCCTAACATCAGGAACAAGACAAGGCTGGCCACTCTCTCCAATTCTATTCAACATTGTTTTGGAAGTTCTAGCCATAGCAGTAAGATAAGAAAAAGGAATCAAAAGCCTCCAAATTGGAAAGGAGGAGGTAAAACTGTCATTATTTGCAGATGACATGATAGTGTACATACAAAACTCGATATGATAGACTCCACCAAAAATCTATTTAACTTAATAAGCAAATTTAGCAAAATAGCTGGATATAAAGTTAATAATCAGAAATCAAAGGCATTTTTGTATACCAACAATGAAACATCAGAGATAGAAGCTAGAAAACAAATCCCATTTACTATTGCAACAAAAAAATAATAAAGTGCTTAGGAATAAACTTAACCAAGGAGGTCAAAGACCTATACTTGGAAAACTACACAACACTGAAGAAAGAAATTAAGGAAGATACAAATAAATGGAAGAATATATCATGTTCATAGATGGAAAGAATTAACATCATTAAATTGTTTATACTACCCAAGGCAATTTATAGATTCAATACAATCCCTATTAAAATACCAATGACATATTTCACAGATCTAGAAAAAATACTTCAAAAATTCATATGGAGCCAAAACCCACCATAAATAGCCATAGCAGTCTTGAGAAAGAAGAACAAAGTAGAAGGATCACAATACTGGATATCAAACTATACAGTACTACAAGGCCACTATAATCAAAACAGTATGGCTCCGGCTGGTGGCACAATGGATAAGGCACCAGCCTGTGAACCCAAATGTCACTGGTTCGATTCCCCAGCCAGGGCACATATCCAGGTTGCAAGCCAGGTCTCCAGCCAGGTCCACAGCTGGAGGCAGATAAAAAAGGCAACCATACGTTGATGTCTCTCTTCCTCTCTGCCTCCTCCCTTCCCCTCTCTCTAAAAATAATAAAATTTTTTTTTAAAAAAACTAGTCTGGTTCTGTCAAAAGAATAGACACATAGATCAATAGAACAGGATAGAGAGCTCAGAAATAAACCCAGGACTCTATTGGTCAACTAATATTTGACAAAGAGGGAAGAAGTATAAAATGGAGTGAAAAGAGCATCTTCAACATGTGGTGTTGGGAGAATTGGACAGGGACATGCAAAAAAATAAAGCTAGACCACCAACTTATACCACACACCAGAATAAACTTAAAATGGATAAAGAACTTAAACACAAGTTATGCCACCATAAAAGTCCTAGAGAAAAACATACGCAGTAAAATTTCAGATATCCCACACAGCAACATTTTTTTTTTGATACTTCTCCAAGAGCAAAGGAAGTAAACGAACAAATAAACAAATGAAACTATATCAAATGGAAAAGTTTCTGTTCAGCTAAAGAAAACATCACCAAAATTAAAAGGGAACCAACTATATGAGAAAACAATGATACCTCAACAAGGGTTTGATCTCCAAAATATTAAAGAACTTATACAATTTAACACAAGGGAGACAGACAGCCAAATTAAAAAATGAGCAAAGGACCTGAACAGACACTTCTCTGAGGAGGACATAAAAAGGGGGCCCATAGGCATACTAAAAGAATGCTCAACATCACTAGCCATCAAGAAAGGTGCAAACTAAAACTAAAATGAAAAAAAGAATTTTTAAATCTGAAAAAAACAAGCAAAATAGAACCAGAGCATTATAGAAACAAGGAACAGACTTTCAGTGTGCAGTGGGGAAGAGGGAGGGGAGAAAGAGGCAAAGAAGGAATACGGTTTAGCCAAGGAACTATAATGGATGACCCATGAACAACAGTCAGGGTTGACTGTGGGAACAGGGATAGGAAGGGTGGGGCAGAAGAGAGCAATGGGGGAGGGGGGTGGGTATGGGATAAATATAATACATCAATAAAATTATTAAAAATATATTTTTAAACACTTATGCACAATGAGGTTCATCACACTATTTATATTTAGGAGAAAAAACTAAGGAAAGAAAAAGGGAATAAAGGAGAAAGAAAGGAAGAAAAAAGAGGAAGAATATTTAAGAATGAAAGAAAATGGACCAAAAAATAAGCAGTAATTGTCTTGACAGAAAAGAACAATAGTTGATTATTTTGGTTTTCTTTTTTTTTTTTTTCTCCTTCCCTTCCTCTCTCTCTAAAAATACAATCCTTTTTTTTTTAAATATATTTTATTTATTTTGCTATTACAGTTGTCCCAATTCCATTCCCTTTGCTCCCCTATCCACCCAGAACCCCATTTCCTCCAGCGATGCCCCTCTTAGTTCATGTCCATGTGTCATGCATATAAGTTCTTTGGCTTCTCCATTTCCTTTATTCTTCTTAACATTCCCCTGTCTATTTTCTAATCACCAAGGTGTACTTTTCTTTTTTTCCTTTCACATCCAGATAATTCACCATTTAATTACTGCTTTCTGTCAGCTTCTCAAATCATATTAATACAAAGTTTTCATTATTTCAAAATGCTTACATTAATTTGTTTAAAAAAGTTACTTTTTAAGTAACATGAATTGCAATACTGTCAAACATGCAAAAAGACATTTACACAGATACATATTTTTACACATATTTAAAGTACATACTGGATTTTGAAGAGTTAATACAAAAAAATTAAAATATGCCAATAACATATAATTATTACATGTTAAATGATAGTATTTTAGATATATTGTAACAAATTAAGCAGGTTTTTTCTTTTTTAATACTTATTTTACTCTGGAATGCTATTTTTGTGAAATATATCACAGAAATGGTGTAGTGCAGAACTTACTTTTATGAAAGTTTTTCTAGAGATAGTGCCCAATCCATAGCAAAAAAATGAATTTGGTTTTTGAGTCAGATCCTCCCCCCTCCAATAATACAACTCAACTTTATTTTAAAGTACTAGGACTACAACTTATTCTTTTTAGTTTTCCATCTTAAATAGTAGATTGATTTTTTTTTTTTTTTTTTTTTTTTTTTGGCTGTGCACCAGTCTTACTTCTTTCAATTCCCTCTGTTTTCCCTCTACATGTGTTTTACAAGTTGAAGCCTTCAGAAATAATGGCACTTGCAGTGCTCAGCTGGTCCCCAGAGTAGAAATTATGTTTACTAAGTTGAGGTAAAAAATAAAAATTCCTAAAATTTAAATAATTTTGTAGGATAGCATTCTACTTATTTTTTGAACTTGTGGTTGACTTCCTATGTGGTCCTAAACTAAGCCCTGAACTATTTAAAAGTCTGTTGAGGTAGAGATTAGGGATTTACACATTTCAATAATAAAGTTTACTATAGCATTCATTCCTTTTCCCAAGCATCCCCAGTTTGGGGGCCTTCATAACTGGAAATGTATATTTCCATGATCTATTTGAAAGGAATCTTATCTAATTGACATGCTAATATGAGAATATATACTGCCTGTGTATGTGAATCATATAGGCTAGTAGTTTGCAACTTCCATCCAAATTGGTCTTCATCCTCAGCATCTTTTCTAACCTGAAGATTGACTGATTTCACAACACACCAACAAGTTGGTTGCTATTTAAAACATAAATTGCTAACAAAATCTATACATTACACACCCACAAATAAGCACATATTTTGTAACAGTGAATAAGAAAGATAGCATGTATTCTATGTAATACACATCCATATTTTCTTACTTTTCTAATGTTTAAAATAATTGGTATAAGAAAATTAGAGCATGCAAACATGCTTTACAAGGAAAGAATTAATTTCATTGGGTAGTAATAAAAGTTTATTAACATGAATTGAACTAAAAATGCACTTTTAAAAGCAAATAAAAATGCCACTAAGATCTAAACAGGTAGTTTTATCTTGCAATTACAGTCAAATAAAAATCCTTTCAAAAAAAATTTTGACTTGCTATAGCAACATGGATAACTACATTTTTTAGAGATGCATATAAATATATGTGTATACATATACACATACTTAAGGGTTTATAAGTATATGTGTACATGTAACTACAAATAATACATGCATATAATTATCTACTATAAATATTATATATATATATAATTTTATAGTGCCATTCAATCATTCTTAACTATGGCAATAGTTGTCTGACAATTTATATACCAACTGTCCAGTAAAATTTAATCTAATAATCAATTATACAATTAATAAACAACAACAATAGAGAAAATTAATTTAAGATATTACCTCATATTTTGGATACACTGTTTCCTTCATGACAGATACTGGAACAGAAAATTTGGATGGAGCTGGATTCCAGAACAATTTCGTAAATCCCGGATAAGCAGTCACCTTCAAAAATAACATAAAAGACTATTAGAAACTAGCAAATGATCAATCCCTAGATTAAAAACCCAAGTTCCTATCTAGTTTCATATCTAGTTTCCCAGAAAGTAAGGGGATGGGTTCCATGAAAGTCTGGAAAAACTTTTTATACCCATCAGATTAGCAAAATGTAAAACTGGCAATTCCAAGTGGTGCCAAGAGTGTGGGAAAATTAGTAGAAATGCACAACACTGGAGGCAAACTGGCCATTCCTATTTATTAAAATAGGAAATGTGCATGCCAAGATTCAACAATTTCACTTTCACCTATATAGTCTAAGGAAATTCTTACATAAGTGCATAAAGACATAGCTACAAGGATGTTCATACTGCATCTGAAACAGCAAAAAACAAAGCTCAATCTCAATGTTCATTAACAGAAAAACAGATGAACAGAAAGTGCTATATTAAGTAAAACCATTCAAGCACAAAAATTATAAACCACTATAGACAATCTTAGAAGCACAGTATTTTTAGAAAGATGTATATAAAATAATGTCTATATAAATATACACAGAATTATGTATTTATTGTTTAGGGTCATAAATAAACATAGTAAAGTACAAAATCACAGACTAGAAAGACCAAAACTGTAACAGAAACTGCCCTTAGGGTAAGGAAGAAATGAAAGAGAACTAGGAAGTACGAGGATTTAAATTACTTTATTTCTTTTATTAAAAAATATCTAAAAACAAGAATAATAAAATGCTAACAATTATAAATTCTTGATAATATATCCCAAGCATGTCTTAGTTTAGTTTCTATAATTAATGTTTTTTAAAACTTTTCCCAAATAACAATTGATGGGCAGAGGAGGTGAAACTATTCTGTAGCATGCTGAAATTGTGGCTACATGACATTATGCATTTGCCAAAACCTATTGAACTTTATAGCAAAAAAGTGCAAACTTTAATGTATAAAAAGATGTAATTATTAGGATACCCAGAGAAAGCCCAAGATGGAATACACTAACTATATTATAAATGTAATCACCTCACAGAAGGGGTAGAGGCAAAAAGTAGCTGACCTTAGTAATTTGAAAATGAGTCGATACAGAAAACTAAAGGTAAAAAACTGTACATAACACTGTGCTTTAGTTGATGAAGTTGTTTTCCATAGGAATATGGGTTAACAATTCTGATACTTTTATACATGTATACTTCTGTATTTGAATTGAGAAATTAAGTTAATGGATGGAGAATGGTAGGATCTAGGTTTGTCACTGGAATGTAAAGACAAGCAAGGAAGGAGGACAAAATGATTTATGTGGTAATAAATTGGAGTTGGAGACAATAGTATGAACTCATGTTTAACTTAATTTAGACACAGATAGTTACATATAGAAATATTTTAAATACAAGTATTCACAGGGGTTTCATATTCACACATACGCTGTTTCAACTGAGAGGGTCTGCAAGCCACAAAGCTCCTATAGCAACAAGCACACCTAACACCCAGATCTTAATTGCTAATTAAAGTCTTAATAAAGGGAATCAGAGACTCCTGTAGAAATTGCTGATTCCATGGACTGAGACAGAAAATATACAAGATGAGCTTAGAGCATCTTGTATTGCCAGAAATTAAGAAAGTGTTTTTAAAAATTCCACAGCTATGGGGGGTGTTGAAAGGACCTAGAAGCCAACCAAAATTTAAGCAGTTTTAACAAAATATGATAAGAAATAGCACTGAATTATAACTTAAAATATAACATAAATATCCATGAGACATCCTGATATAAAGACTTGAATATATAAATAAGTGGAAAGAATAGAAAAATCTACACAAATCCAAAGTAATTTTTGTATATACTGAGCTGTCAAGGAGGTACAGCATAATTCCACATTCCTTAAGTGTGACCTGCACATGGTGACTTTCAAAGAATACAGTATGAAACAGGGGAAACAAAGAGAAACTTGACAATGAAGAAATCTGGCAAATGCCATCTTATGCAGGTGATCAAGGTTAACATCAACAGTGATAACTCGTGTTGATAATAGGAAGCTGGCTGACCTGATGAAAATGGCCCTTTATCTCAGTAGTCTTTCTCCCAAGATCACATCAGGCAAACCCCAATTGGAGGACATTTTACTAAATATTTGATGAGTGATCCCCAAAATTGTCAAAATTATTCCAAAAACAGTGTCAGAAACTGTCACAGAAAGGAAAAGCTTAAGGAGACATGACAACTGAATGTAATCAGTATCCTGGGTAGAATTCTGGAACAAAAAAATGAACATTATATAAAAACTAAGGAAATCTGAATGAAGATTGGATCTTCATTAATAATGTATAAAATATTGGTTCATTGATTTTAACAAATACACAACACTACTACAATATATCAGTTTTCAATGGTTGCCATAGCAAACTAACACTGGGTGGCTTAAAACATAATAGAAATGTACTATTTCACTGTTCTGGAGGATAGGTGTCCCAAGTCAAGGTGTGGGAGGGTCCATGCTCCCTTGGAAACTCTAGGGTAGAATCCTCCCATGCCTCTTTATAACCTCCAGTGGTTGTTAGAAATCGCTGGAATCCTTGGCTTGCAGCTGCACCATGCCATCTGTACCTCCATCATGTGGCCTTATTCCCTGTGTCTGTGTTAACATGGTGTTCTCCTCCAACAAGTTACCACTTCTATTGGCTTTAGGACCCACCCTAAGTCTAGGATGATCTCATCCCAAGATTCTCTCTTTTTTATTTATTTTTATTTTTTGAAGCATATTTTCTTGATTATGCTATTATAGTTGTCCCAATTTCTATTCCCTTTGCTCCCCTCCATCCAGGACCCCACTTCCTTCCTGCAGTTCCACCCCTTTTAGTTCATGTTCTTAATTTCAATTAAGGTCATATTCACAGGCACCGTGGGCTAGGACTTCTGGGGCCACTATTCAATTAGTATAGTATAATAGGGGGGAAAGGGTGTTCGATACATGGGAAACCTCCATACGGTCTTGGTAATTTTTCTGTAAGTATAAAATGATTCCATAAAATAAAGTTTGTTATCAATAAAATATAGGCATACCTCAGAGATATTGTGGGTTTGGTTCCAGGCCATGGCAATAACATGAATATTACCACAAAGAAAATCACATGAATGTTTCAGTTTCTAGTCATATAAAAGCTATGTTCACACTATACTGTAGTTTATTAAATGTGCAATACACATGTCTAAAACACTATTTTAGAAGACTTTATCGCTAAAAAATGCTACCCATCATCTAAGCCATCAGCAAGCCAGAATCATTTTGCTTGCCCAGGATCTTGCATGGATGCTGGTAGCTGCTGGCTGACCAGGGGGGTGCCTGTTGACAGTTGGGGTGGGTAAGGCAAGTTCTTAAAAAGACAACAATGAAATTTGCCACATTACTTGACTCTTCTTTTTATTCAAACACATAAGAGGCCATTGTAGGGTTCCTTGTTGGCCTAATTTCAGTATGGGTCTATTGTAGGGAACAGGCAGGCCTATGGAGGGGGAACAAGATGGGGAAACAGCCGGGTGGGTAAGCAGGCAGTTCGCACAACATTTATCATCAAGCTCTCCATCTTATATGAGTGCCATTTGTGGCACCCCAAAATAATTACAATAGTAACATCAAAGATCACGGATCACAAATCACCATAAAAATAATAACGAAAAAAGTTTGAAATACTGCGAGGATTACTAAAGTGTGACACAGACACAAAGTGAGCAAAACAAATGTTGAATAACACCCGTAACCTTGCTCAGTGCATGGTTGTCACAAACCTTCAATCTGTAAAAAGCACAAATCTGCAAAGTGCGATAAAATGAGTTTCTAGGCCCGCCTCTTAGGCAGTTCTAAGCATTGCTGGGGAAAACAATGTACCGTGATAAATGTTTCATCACTAGTTTAATTTGGTAAATTATCCCCTGAAAAGGCATCTGTGCTTTTCCTTGAGCGGTAGATTTTTCTTCTCTTCCCATTTAGAGGTTTATATCTCACTTACTGCTAAGAGGTATAATTTTACTCCGGATGCGTAAGTTGCTGGAGGTCAACCATATGGAAGAAATTACTGAATTGTGTCATCATTTGAATACCCGGGATTTTCTTAATTTTTGTTTTAGATGATCTGAGTCAGCTGACTTTGGAAGAGTTTACTCATCCCTTAGCAGGGACTTCTGGCTGTAGGTCTGTACAGCATGAAATGATGCGCTATGTCCCACAAAACAGATGAGTCAGACAGAAACTTAATTTTGAATCCTGTGTCAGACAAACTAACATGGCAACTTCAAAAGCAGCCTTTCTCTAAATATTCTTGTTGATTCATAGGAAATATGATCAAGGGTATGTAATAGTTGAGTATATACAGCTAGATCCGAGTATTCTGTTTACTAAAGGAGACATGAAAATGAGTTTTAGGGATAAGTTAAGTGTCATCTAAATGTAACCTAAAGACAACAGTTTTGGTCTCAGACTCTGGAGAGCCTCAAGACCTTTCCACACATGAAAACTATTTCCTTAATAACATTAAGGCTATTGGTCTTTTTCATTGTGTTGAAATTTGTACAGATGGTATAAAAATTGGGGAGGGGGTGTAAAAGTGATGTCACTCTATCAGAAATCAAGTTAGGAGCACCTTTAAAAAGCCCACCAGGAAGCAGGAAAAATTGTTAGTTTTATTAAATATCAACTTTTTTTTTAAGTACTTGTGAGAATTTAATAAACTTCCCTCCTTGTTGCTTTCAAGCTACCAGCACACAGGCCCCACCAACACTCTTAATCTTCTCCTCAGCTCTTCTGCTGAAGAATTTGGCTTTCATAATGACAGGCTGTTTTGGGAGCCTTCCCTTCTTCAGAACTTTGTAGTAGCCAGAATGCAACACATCAATGATGGGAGCGGCTCCAGTCTTGTTTTTGGCAGCATCTACCTGTGTCTGCTCGCTGACCAAGGTCCACAGTTTGTCAAAGTTGACAGTGGAGCAGAAGCTCTGGTTCCTCTTTAAGTGGTAATGCCTCATACCAACTTTCCAAAAGTAGCCTGGGTGATATTTGTCAAAGTTGATCCTGTGATGATGCAAGCCACCAGCATTACCTTGGCCTCCAGGGTGCTTCCTGTGCTTGTCGATGCAGCTGTGGCCGTGGCCTACGTGGTCCCCATGGCCCCCATGGCCCTGAAGTTCTGGGTCTTCCTCAGTCTAGATGGCATGTTGGTGGCCGAGAAGCAAGAGGGAAGCTTAAATAACAACTTTCAAGTACACATCTTTTTAATATTCAATGTGACTGAATGAAAACAAACACAGAAGTATTTCTGTAGCCATAGTGAAGTAGGATATGTTTTGCAGGAGATGCAGCACTTGTGCTACTGTTAAGAGTTGTGAACTCTACTACCATTATTTTTATTTAGGAGAACAAGCATCAAACTAGTTATTCAACTTTAGGTATGTGGCAAGCATTTACTTGAAAAAAAAAAAAAGAAACAAACCTATTATTTCAAATAAAACTAATGAGAGTATATGCTGCTGAAAAAAGTTAAGCTTTTGGCAAAAATTAGAATTCTGGAAAATTTGTGTCCCTCACCATGAGTTTACCAGGTTCTCAATACTAAGATATTTTTCTGAAAGTGATCCTGAGAAAGAAGAAGAAAGTTGGAGGAATCATGCTATCTAATATTGAAATATACCAGTAATCAAAACAGCATGATACTGAGATAAAAATAGAAACAAAGATTAATGGAAAAGCATAGAGAGCCCAGAAATAAACCTTTATAGCCAGACAGAGAAAGCAAATACATACAATGGGCTAAAGATAGTTTATTCACTAAACGGTGCTGGGAAAAGTGGACAGACACATGCAGAAAAATGAAACTAGGCCACCTTCTTACACCACACACAAGAATAAAATCCAACATCAATTTAAAAAATATTAGACCCAAAGCTATAAAAATCCTTGATGAAAGCATAAGCAGTAACATCTCAGACATTGCTCATAGTATTATTTTATCTGATATATCTCCCCAGGGAAACAAAAGAAAAATAAACAACTTCAAACTACAGCAAGCTGAAAAGTTTTTGCACAGCAAAGAAAACCATCAACAAAATAAAAAACAATCCATAGAATGGGAGAACTTATTCATTAATATATCTGAAAGGGATTAATACCCAAAATTTATAAAGAACTTACAAAACTCAACACCAAAAAGCCAATTCAAATAAAAAATGGACAAAGGTCCTGAATAGATACTTCTCCAAAGTGTCTATACAGGTGGCCAATAGACATGTGAAACAATGCTCATCATCACTAATCATCATACAAATTTCAAATTAAAACCACAATGACATGCCATCTCACACCTGTCACAACGGCTATCATCAAAACAAGAACTGACAAGAATGTGGAGAAAGGGGAACCCTTTTGCACTATTAGTGGAAATGCAGACTAGTTCAGCCACTATGAAAAGTAATACAGAGATAACTTACCCTTTGTGACAGCATGGATAGACCTATAGAACATTATACTAAGTGAAATAAGCCAGTCAGAGAAAGACAAATACCATATGATGTTATTCATATGTGGAATCTAATGAACAAACTGAACTAATAAGAAAAATAGAAACAGATTCATAGATGGAGAGCAGGATGACATGTATGGATGGGGGGAAGTTAGAGGGTGACGTGATCAAGCAAAAGGAAAAAGGACTCATAGACAACAGTGTGGTGATTGCAGGGGAGACAAGGGTATAGAATGTATATGGTGAATTGTGTCCACATTCAAAGAACTACATATATTTCCAAATAACTGATTATAAAGTTACAAAATCATGAAAGGGTAAAAAATTCACTCAAAGTACAAAATAAAACAATAAATTTTATTGAATTAAGGTATGAAAAAGTCACTGATGCGGTTTCAAATTTCAACAAATATTTTTAGCTTAAAATTTATTAAATATATTGTTTTTTAGCTATACAAATTATTTAATATTCTCTTTTAACTAAGTTTAATTTTTCTTTTCTTTTCTTTTTTTTTTTTTTTTGAAAGATTTTATTCATTATTTTTAGAGAGAGGGGAAGGGAAGGAGGAAGAAAAGGAAAGAAACATCAATGTATGGTTGCCTTTCACCTGCCTCCAGCTAGTGACCTGGCTGGATACCAAGCTTGCAATCTGGGTATGTGCCTGACTGGAAATCGAACCAATGACCCTTGGGTTCACAGTCTGGTACTCAATCCGCTGAGCCACACCAGCCAGGTACTCTCTCTCTCTTTTTATTTTTACTTATTTATTTATTTTTGGTCAATGAATACAATTCTTTAATTAAACTTTGTATTTTGAAATAATTGTAAATTCACAAGTAGATTTAGAAAATAATAGAAGCCCTGGCTGGTAGCACAGTGGGTAAGGTGCCGGCTTGCGAACCCAAAGGTCGCAGGTTCGATTCCCCAGTCAGGGCACATAACCAGGTTGCAAGCCAGGTCTCCAGTCAGATCTGTGGCTGGAGGCAGGTGAAACACAACCATACATTGATGTCTCTCTCCCTTTCTGCCTCTCTCCCTTCCCCTCTTTCTAAAAATAATGAAATAAAATCTTTAAAAAAAAAAAGAAAAAAGAAAATAATAGAAAGGGATCCCATCTATCCTTTACCCAGTTTATCGCAAATGTAACATCTTACAAAAATATGCATAGTACAATGTCGCAAGATATGAACAATGACAGTGAAAATACAAAAAAATCTCCATCACTACAAGGATTCCTCATGTTCTCCTCACCCTAAAACCCCAGAAACCACTAATTTGTTTATTTCTACTATTTTGTCATTTCAAGAATGTTATATAATAAGATTATATAGTAGATATACATATACTATATAATTCCAGTCTTCTGGAATTGGCTTTTTCAGCATAAATCTCTGAAGATTTGTTCTTGTAGTTACACGTATTAATAGTTCCTTCTTTTTTAGTTGCCTGCTAAGTTTTTTAACTGCCAAACTTTTCCAGGGGAATGAGAGGGAAATTTTTCACATCAAGAATTCAATTTTCTTAATAGTTATAGGGCTATTCAAATTATCTTATATTGAGTGAGTTGTGGTAGTTTGCATTTTTGAGGAATTGCTCCATTTCACCTAAGTTTTCAAATTTATGTTTGTCAAGTTGTTCACTGTAGTTCCTTAATATTCTTTTGATGTCCGTAGATTCTGTAGTGATATCTCCCATTTTATTTCTAATATTGGTAACATTTTTTTTTTCTTTTTCTGTCCCTTTCAGTCTTGCTGGAGATCAATTTTATTAGTCTCTTCAAAGAACAGCTTTGTTTCATTGATTTTCTCTCTTGTTTTTCTATTTAGAACTTCATGATTTCTGCTGTTTATTATTCCTTCCCTTTGTTTGCTTTGGTTTATTTTTGATCTTCTTCTTGGTTGTTGAGATGGAAGCTTAAATTATTGTTTTTAATATTTTTATTAATATATTGTATTTATTTTGCTATTACAGTTGTCCCAATTTTCCTCCCTTTGCCCCCCTCCACTCAGTATCCCATTCCCTCCAGCAATGTTCCCCTTAGTTCATGTCCATGAGTCATGCATATAAGTTCTTTGGCTTCTCTATTTCCTTTGTTCTTCTTAACATCCCCCTGTTTATTCTGTAGCCACCAATGTGTACTTTTTCCCCCCTTTCACATCCAGACAATTCACCATTTAGTTACTGCCTCTATTATAAACATTTGGTGCTACAAATTTCCATCTTGGAACTGCTTTAGCTGTGTTTCATAGAATTTAATGTATTGTATTTTCATTTTACTTCAGTTCAATTCATTGTCAATGCATTTTTTTAAATCCCTTGAAACTTCCGCCTTAACCCATAGATTACTTATAACTGTATTATTTAATTCCAATTAGTTTTTATTTTTCTGTTATCAGTAGATCTCTAATTTGATCATATTATGGATTTATGCTATTTTGCTGTATGTCCTGTGGGAACTAAAAATATGTATTCTATTCTTGTTAGATATAGATAGTGTTCTATAAATTTCAATTGGATCCTATTGGTTGGTGGAACTTTCAAGTTCTTCTGCATCCTTGTTGATTTTCTATCTGTGTTTATTAAGTATTTATAGAGGGGTGTTGAAGTCTCCAACTATAATTGTGGAATTGCCTATTTGTCATTTCTTCTTCTTTTCCTCCTCCTCCTTTCCTCCTCTTCCTCCTCTTCTTCTTTCCTCATGTTATTCAGGTTCTTTGATTGGTGCATATACTTTTTAAGATTGTTATGTCCTTCTGGTGGATCCATGATTTTATTATTATTTAATGCCCTTCTTTGTATCTGGTAACTTTCTTTGCTTGAAAGTCTACTTTATCTAACATTGATAGTCACTTCTGCTTTTCATTGATTAATGTTTGCATGATAAATCACTTTTGCCTTTTTACTTTCAATGTCCCAATATCATTATATTTAAAGTCAGTCAGTTTCTTGTAGACACCATATAGTTGGGTCTTTTTTTTTTTTTTTTTTTTTTTTTTTTTTTTTTTTTTTTTTTTTTTTTTTTTTTTTTTTTTTTTAGTTTACTCTGCAATCTCTGTCATTTAATGGGTGTATTTAGACAAATGACATTTAAGTTAGGGATTTATTCTGTCATTTCATATTTTGTTTTCTGTTTTATTTGTTCTCCAGTTTATTTTGCTTCTCTATTTTATTTTTTCTGCCTTCCAGTCACTTGTACATATTTCAAAATTCTATTTTTCTTTATGTATTTTAGTGTATCTCTTCATATAACTTTTTAGTTTCGCTCTAGGTATTAAATTATATAAACATGACTTATCAAGATCTACTGATGTCATTACTTTACCAGTTCCAGTGACATATAGAAACCTTTCCTCCCTGTACATCTCTTTATCCTTCCTCACTTATAATGTACTTGTCTTAAACATTTACTTTATAAACATTTAACAATACGGACATTTTTCTTCAACTGACAAACATAATTTAGAAAACACAAAAGGAAAAGAAGACTCTGTTAAAGTTCTTATTTTGAGTTGATTGTAGTCTCATTCGTAGATTTAAGAAACAAATTATCTTAGTTCTCTCTAATCAGAAAATGTCTTGATTCTCCTTTATTCTTGAAGAATACTTCTCAAGATACAGGACTCTGAAATCCCAGTTCTTTTCTTTCAGCACCTGAAAAATGTGCTGCCACTGAATATTTTGCTTCGGGCCTCCATGATTTCAGATTATAAATCCACTGCCATTCAGGTTGTTTTCCCCTGTGTTACATACATATTGATCCTTTGTTGCTGTTTCAAGGTTTTTCTTTGTTGGTCTCAGAAGTTTGACTACTAGGTGGCATGCTACAGTTGTCTTTAAATTTTCTTGAGGTTTGCTTAGCTTCCTAAATATGTTTAAGCATTTTGCCATATCAGTGGAATTTTTAGCCAATACATTTTTAATCATTTCCCTTTCTTTTTCTTTTCCCAGTATGGCAATAACACAAATATTAGATATTTTGTTATTTTCCCATAGGTCACTGGGTCTCTGCTAATTTTTTTTTTTTTTTCAGTCTATTTCTCTTTGTTGTTCAGACTGGGTAGATTCTATTGTTCATTCTTCAAGTCCACTGATTGTTCCCTATCTCCTCCATTCTACTTTTGAGTCTGCCCATTGAGCTTTTTAATTGTTATATTTAATTGAAAGTTTTTGTTTCTCTATATTTTCAATTTCTTTATTAAGACTATTTTCTTTTGGCTTATTTATTTTTACTGAGGTATAACTGATACATAACATTATATTAATTTTAGGTGTACAATATAATGATTCAATATTTGCATATGTTGTGAAATGATCACCACAATAAGTCTAGTTAACATCCATCAACATATATGATTATAGATTTATTTCCTGTGATGAGAACTTTTAAGATATACTCTCTTAGCAACTTTCAAAAATACAATCCTGTATTATTAACTATAGTTGGCAGGCAGTACATTATCCCTATTGGCTTATTTATTTCATAACTGGAAGTTTGTACCTTTTGACTCCTTTCATTCATTTCACTTACCACCCACTCCCTGCCTCTGGCAACCACCAATCTGTTGTTCCCTGTGTATATGAGCTTGGTTGTTTTCTTTTTTAGATTCCACATACAAGTGAGATCATATAGCATTTGGCTTTCTCTGTCTGATCTATTTCATGGTATAGATCCTTTGGGTTCACCCATGTTGTTGCAAGTGACAGATTTCATTATTTCTATGGCTGTATATACATATGATTTGTAAATATTTTCTCCCACTCACTAGGTTGACTTTTTATTTTTTAATGGTTTCCTTTTCTCTGCAAAAATAAAAACAAACAAAACCTTTTTAATATAAAAAGTCCCATTTGTTTATTGTTGCTTTTGTTACTATTTCTTTTGGTGTCATCCAAAAAATCATTGCCAAGGCTACAGATAAGAAGCTTACTGACTATGTTTTCTCTAGGAGTTTTATGACTTCAGGTCTTACATTCAAGTCTTTTATCCATTTTGAGATAATACTTGTGTGTGGTGTAAGATAGGCACCCAGTTTTATTCTTTTGCATGTGATTGTCCAGTGTCCCCAACACCACTTATTGAAGGGGCTGTTCTTTCCCCATTACATATTCATGGCTCCTTTGTCATAAGTTAACTGACCATATTTGTATGAGGTTATTTCTGGGCTCTCTATTCTGTTCCATTAATCTATATGTGTTTTCATGCCAATACTTTGTTTTTATTACTATGGCTTTGTAACATGGTTTAAAATCGAGAAGCATAATGCCTATAGTACTGTTCTTTCTCAAGATTGTTTTGGCGATTTGGGGACTTTTATGGTTCCATACAAATTTACATTTGTTCTATTTCTGTAAAAAATACCATTGAAATTTAGTAGGGATTACATTGAAACTACTCTGTTCCTTTCTGAATCTATTTCTTTAAATGCATTTCAGGTGTGCTCTTAAGTGCTTATTGAAGCATTTTCATGATGGAGGCTATAAAATCTTTGTTAGATAATTTTAGCACACCTGTCTATGTAATGTTGGCTTCTCTTAATTGGCTCGTCACATTCAATTCAAGATTTTCCTCGTTATTTGTATGATTAGTAATTTATAATTCAAATTTGGATATTTAGAGTTATGCTGTGAGACTGTGGATCATATTTAAACCATCTATTTTAACTGACATTCCACCAGGTCTGCTCTGATACCAGCACAGTGGGGAAGGAAGGAGTGGCTCATTATTGCTTGGGTTAGGGATGAAAGTCCAGGATCCCCCTGTGGTCTCAATTAACAACACGCAGGGGAAAAGCCATTACCACTCCATTAAGATGAAAGTCCCAGCTCAACACTCAGCCTTCTTTGACACCACCCTGACAGGGGTGTTTAGGGTACCCTATTATATACTGACAAGAGTAAAACTCTAGATTTCCTACTAGACATTTGCTGGTAGAGCAGGGGATGAGACCAATGTTTTTCCAGGGTGCTTGGCTGAAATGAAGTTGCTATTATCTAAATTTTTTCTGTTTTGTTCCTCTATCCCTTTTCTGATTCTTTGGCTAAAGACCTCAAACTCTTGTTGGGGCCCTTTTTTTTTTTTTTTTTTTACCTGTTTTTTGTTTCTAGATTACTGGCCTTTTCAGCTCCAAGTCTAGAATACATGAAGCAAAAACAAAGCTCAAGGAGCTAATTCACAACCATGCCATTTCTCAGACCCCAAACTTCCTAGTTAAGGTGCTTCCTTCTCTCCATCTTTCAGAGTCATTTAGGTTTTTTTTAATTCAAGGTTTTTAGTTGCATGTAGCAGGAAGAAGGGAAAAGTAAAAGCAGTCAGGCAATATCTTCCTCAGAGGTGGAAGTCTCAAACCAACCTTCAAGAAACTCATTAAGTTTTGGCATGTTATCAAAGGAGAATATCCATAATTATGTCAAAAAGCTATTATAATAATATTTCTTTTTCCAGTTATCTTTCTGTGCAAGACCAGAATTTTCCAACCAAAAATGCCTAACACAGAATTGAATACAAATGCAGACATGAGAATCCAGCTGTCAAGTCAGACATTAAAGGGGTTTGCAAAACAAGTAACACAATCCTAGTTTTATCATCAAATTATTTGTTTAAAAATGTAATTATTGCCCTGGCTGGTGGCACAGTGGATAAGGTGCCAGCCTGCAAACCCAAAGGTCACTGGTTCAATTCCCAGCTAGGGCACATAACCAGGTTGCAAGCCAGGTCTCCAGCCAGGTCTGTAGCTGGAGGCAGGTGAAAGGCAACCATACATTGATGTCTCTCTCCCTCTCTGCCTCCCTCCCTTCCCCTCTCTCTAAATATAATAAAATATTTTTAATGTAATTATTTTTCATAAAATACATTCTTTATGTTATATATGACCTTATTACTGTTATTTTTATAAACAAAAATAGAAGCATTTAATATTTTCTAAGTTTTAATTTCCAACATTACCAATAGGTACAACCCGTGTAAACAATTATTAAGGTCATTAGTAACTTTGAGAAGTACAAAAAGGGCCCAAAATTTTTTAAATTAGAGAAGCTATATGGTAGCTAACATTTAAGAAAATTCTTACTTCCTCTCCCAAGATCTGTAGGTTTGGTTCATGAGCACATCGTCTAGTTCCTTGTGCCAATTCAGGTGGTGGTATCCCCGGTGTTGTTGGAAGGATGGGGACATATGCTTGATTGTCACGCATAACAGGGATTCCTCGCAGTACTCTACAGTGTAATAAAAACAATAATTTTTTAAAAGTCATTGATAAAGCAAGATATCTGTTGTCATTTCAGATCTCAAGGTAAATACACTGACATTTGATATCAGTATTAAATAGAGATTATGCAGAAGTTAGATAATACACAATGGGTAATCACTTTTTAAAATTTGTGTTTGATCGTAAATATATTTAAGTTATAACTTTTATGAGAGTTTTGTTTTATTACATTGGAATAACAAACTCATCCTATTAAAACCTGATTGCAAAAAAGATTACAAGCGCTGTACCTTCTGATTGCTAACCTGTCCTTCACCCCAAGCTATAGAAAATGCTTTTGGGGGGGCAAGGTAGTGGTAGAATAGGAAGACAGGTCATGCATCTGCTCCCAGAACCAAACAGGAAACAAAACCAAAAAGGGGAGCATCTGAAATAAACCAAACACTATCTAAAAAGGCTCCAGACCAGTAGGAAGGGCAGAGCTGATTAAGAAGCCGGCCTCCTTCATGCTGTTCCTGCCAGCGCAGTGGAAAGGGGTGGGAGCTTCTGCTTGAGAGGAGAGAAGTCAGGTCCACAAACAGGGCCCCCAGGCTAGGGAGCCCCTGTGCCAGAATTGGCCAACCATGCAGCACCAAGTAGGGCAAGGCCACAGAGTTTTTCTCTGCTGAGAAAAGTAGAAACAGGCTGGAGACAAAGTCACTATTTTTTTTCTATAACTCTTAAGGGGACCAAAGCACAGGTTTATTGTGTTTGCAACCCTTCACCTTGGGCCTAAGCAAAGGGAAGGCAGCACAGAGTACAGTCACTTGAGGAGAGTCTAGAGTGGGAGACATGGGGAAACAGATGTGGGGCTTTCTGTACCGCCATGTATCTGGGCTCCTCAGCAACCATTTTTCTTGAGAAAAACAGGCCCCTCCCAGGGCAAAAGCTATGACCTTACCCCAATCCTCCTACCACAATCCTGCTTTCTATACCTTGAATCTTTTTTTTTTTTTTCCTTTTATTTGGATTGTTTGGGTTTTTGTTCTGTTTTGTGTGGTTCTTTATTCTTTCTTTTCTCCCATCCAGCATCTTAACCTCTGCTAACAAGGCAGCAAATATGCAAATGGCGGGTGTCAGTGACTGGCTGTAGGGTGCAGCCATTCCACACACTCTCTTGAGAAACAGGCTGGTGCTTCCCCCTCATAGGAGAGCCACATAAACACCCTCCCAGCTTCCAGTAGACCCTAAACCTGGACTCTGGAGGACCCCCACCAATTAACCTGTTAGGGGCCCCATCCTCCTGAGTACAGGGAAATAATCCCGAACAGACTCAGACTAGTGGCATTGGAGCCCAGGAATACACTCACCATCTTCCCTGAAGTTTGCAAGGTACCTGCCATGGGTGATCCAGGAGTCCCATTCTCCTTATTCCACCAGAAGCCCTCTCAAACACTGTTGGGTCTATAACTAATCTAAGGCTGACAGTAGGCAGACAGACAGAGGTAGATCCTATGGTGACTTGTGTTGTTTACTGACACACCCCTGGACCAAGTGTTGATAAAACCCAGCTTACGGAGAATATTGGCCCATCCTGGGCCCAGCCAATCCCAGAAGAATCAGCCACAAGCTGTGGATCGCTTGCAGCTTTGAACAGGCTGCCAAGGGCTAGACATGGACAGCATCTGACACTGGCTTACCCCAGCTTCAGACACATCAGGGTCATACCCTAAGGGAGAACCCAGCAGGCAAGTACTAAACTCTGCTGAGACAATTCTCACTTTGCTCTTTTAATTATTTTTGTTATTTTTTTTCTTTTCCATAGTCTTGCTATTATTTTTTTCTTTTTCTTTTTAATCTATTTTTGATGCTCTATTCTTTCTTTCATATTATTTTACTCTTACTTTTGATTATCCTATTGTGTCCTTCTACTTCCCTTTTCTTATTTTTGTTATTACTTCTCTTTCTTTGTCCATTTTTCCAGTTTTCCTCTTTCAATTCATTAGTCACATTAGTTTCTGACTGTTTTCTTATGGCATAATCACTTTTCTTTCTCCTTTGTTCTTCTCTTATTCTATTTCTTTTTGTCTCCCTTTCTCTTGTATTCAACTTCTCTTCCCACTTCTATTGTTATTTGCACTTTTGTCACAGATATTGCTGTAGTTTAGGGGAATTGCTTGTTTGGGTTTTGTTTTTGTCTTGTTTCCTTTGTTCTGTTAGCACCTGCACAACAGCATACATGAAGTGGTAGGAGTAGAGCCTCACAGACAGAGGGCTGGAGATGAGATACAATCAACAAATGGGCCAACAACCAACATGGTCCAAATATGAAGGAGAATCCACATTACACACTCTACACAAATAGCCTAGGCCATCTGGGTCAGAAGGTCAAGGAAACCACACCATAGGACTCATACCACATGAGGCTACCTCATAAGACAGGTAGTAAAAGCAGGCCTGGATGATACATAGAAACAAACTAAAAGAGACAGTAAAAATGGGGAGATAAACAACCTTAAAATGAAAAAAGGGGGAATCCCCAGAAAAAATGAAATTAAGGCAAGCAAATTATCAGACATAGAGTTCAAAGCAATGGTTATAAGGATGCTCAAAGAACTTAAAAAGAACTACATCTGCATAAAAAAGACATAGAAATTATGAATAAGAATCAGACAGAAATGAAGAACACAGTATCTGAAATGAAGAATACACTAGAAGGAATTAAAAGCTGGCTAGATAAAGCAGGGATCAAATCAGCAATTTGGAAGACAAGGGAGTAAAAACACCCAGTCGAAGCAACCAAATTAAAAAAAAAAAAAAAAAAGCCCTGGCTGGTGGCACAGTGGATAAGGTGCTGACCTGGGAACCCAAAAGTCGCTGGTTTGATTCCCCAGCCAGGGCACATGACCAGGCTGTAAGCCAGTTCTCCAGCCAGGTCTGTAGCTGGAGGCAGGAGGCGGGTGAAAGGCAACCATACTGTGATGTCTCTCTCCCTCTCTGCCTCTCTCCCTTCCCTTCTCTCTAAAAATAATAAATAAATAAATCTTTAAAAAAAAACAAAAAAAAACAATGAGGATTATTTAAGTGCACTTTGGAACATGAAGCATAACAATATTCACATCATAAAGATACCAGAAGGAGAAGAAAGGGAGCAAGGGACAGAAAACCTGTTTAAAGAAACTATGACAAAACTTTTCTAACTGGGTGAAGAAAAAAGTCATGCAAGTTTAGGAATCACAGAGTTTCCAATCAAGATGAACCCAAAAAGACCTACACCAAGGTATATCACTATTAAAATGGCAAAGTTTAAAGACAGAGAATCTTAAATGCAGAAAGAGAGAAACAGTAAACCTACCAGGGAGCTCTGATAAGGCTGTCAGCTGATTTCTCAATAGAAGCACTATAGGACAAAAGGGATTGGCGTAATATATTTCAAGTAAGAAAAGCAAGGACCTGAAAGCAAGACTACTTTATCCAACAAGGCTCTCATTTAAAATGGAAAGCCAAATAGAGAGCTTTCCAGACAAAGAAAAAAAAATGCTGAAGGACCACATTTCCATCAAGTCAGCATTGAAAGAGATACTAAAGGGACTGACTGCTTTAAGTAGAAGTAATAGAGAGAAGAACATAGGTACAAAGGGAAAAATGGAATTAATAAGTACCTATTAATAATAACCTTAAAAGTAAATGGACTGAATGCTCTAATCAAAAGACACAGGGTAGCTGAATAGATAAGAAAACACAACCTACAATATGCTGCTTACAAAAGACTCACCTCAAAGTAAAAGTTTTATACAGGCTGAAAGTAAAGGATTAGAAAAGAATATTCCATGCAAATAGATATGAGAAAAAGGCAGGGTAGCTATACTTGTATCGGACAAAAATTGACTTCAAAACAAAGGCCAAAGGGAACCCTCATACACTGTTGGTGGGAATGTAGGCTGGTACAGCCACTGTGGAAAACAGTATGGGGTTTCCTTAAAAAACTAAAAATGGAACTGCTTTTTGAGCCAGCCATTCCACTACTTGGACTATACCCAAAGAATCCTGAAACACCAATTCATAAGAACCTATGCACACCTATGTTCATAGCGGCACTATTTACAATAGCCAAGTGCTGGAAACAGCCTAAGTGCCCATCGGTGGATGAATGGATCAAAAAGCTTTGGTACATTTACACAATGGAATTCTATATAGCAGAAAGAAAGAAGGAACATGTACCCTTTGCAACAACATGGATGGAACTGGAGAGTATTATGCTTAGTGAAATAAGCCAGTCAGTGAAGGACAAATATCATATGATCTCACCCATTACAGGACAATAATGAGCAAAACTAACAACAAGCAAAACAGAACCAAGTATATGAATACAAGGAATAGGCCTTCAGTGGTCAGGGGGAACGGGGCTGGGGGAAGGGGGTAGGTAGAGGCAAAGAAGGGGAGCAGCTTAGATAAGAACCTAGTATAAAGGAACCATGGACATGGACAACAGGTGGGATTGACTTTGGGGGGAATGGGTGGATGGGGAGGGGGACTGAGGGGAGCAAAAAGGGGATGGATGTAATACAACAACAATAAAATTTAAAAAAAAATAAAAAAAAAAACAAAGGCCATAATAATGGGCAAAGGACATTATATAATACTTAAGGGTTCAGCCCAACAAGAAGATATAACTCTTGTAAACATATGTGCCTAATATTGGGACACCTAAATATATAAAGAAAATTTTGAAGGAATTTAAGAAAAGATCAACAGCAATACAGACATAGTAAGGAATTTTAACACACCACTGTCAACAACAGATAGTCAAGACAAAACATTAACAAGGCTACAGCAACATTAAACAACACACTAGGCCAAATTTAATTGATATCTACAGAACATTTCACCCCAAAGATGCAAAATATGCATTCTTCACAAATGCACATGGATCATTTTCAAAGACAGGCACATGACAGGACAAAATATAAGCCTTAAGAAATTCAAGAAAATGGAAATTATATCAAGCATTTTCTTGGATCACAAGGGTCTGAAATTAGAAATCAACCTCAAGAAGAAAAAAAACATTCAAATACATGTAAACTAACCCACACATAAAAGAACTAGAAAACCAACAACAAACAAAACCCAGAGCAAGTATAAGGAAGGACACAATCAAGATCAAAACAAAAATAAATGACATCGAAACTAAAAAAAATCAATTCAAAAGGTCAACAAATCTAGAAGCTGGTTCCTTGAAAAGATATACAAAATTGATGAACCTTTAACCAGATTCATCAAGAAAAAGAAAAAGAACCCCTATAAATAAAATCAGAAATGAAAGAGGAGAGGTAAGAACTGATACCACATAAATACAAAGGATTGTAAGAAATTGCTATGAACAAGTATATGACAAGAAATTGGACAACTTGGGCAAAATGGACACATTTCTAGAAAAATACAATCTTTTCAAAACTGCCTCAGGAAGAAGCAGAAAACATGACTAGACTGATAACAATTAGAGAGATTAAAACAGTAATCAGAAATCTGTCAGCACTCAAAAGTCCTGGATCAGATGGCTTCACAGGTGAATTTTACCAATCACTCAAAGAACAACTATCCTTCTCAAACTATTCCAAAAAATTCAAGAAGAGGGAAGACTTCCAAACTGTTTTTATGAGGCCAGTATTATCCTAATTCCAAAACCAGGTAAAGACACAACAAAGAAGGAAATTACAGGCCAATATATTTGATGAAATATTAGCAAACTGGATCCAGCAATACATGAAAAAGATCATACACCATGACCAAGTGAGATTTATTACTGGGATGCAGGGATGGTATAATATTCTCAAATGAAAAAACATAATACGCCATGCAAAAAAAATGAAAGACAAAAATCACATGATCATATCAATAGATGTGAAAAAAGCACTTGATAAAATTTAGCACTTAGCCCTGGCTGGTGTGGCTCTGTGGATTGGTGCCGGCCTGTGAACCTAAGGATCACTGGTTCAATTCCCAGCCAGGGCAACATAATTAGGTTGCTAAACCAGGTCACCAGCCAGCTCTGTAGCTGGAGGCAGGTGAAAAGCAACCACACATTGATGTTTCTCTCCCTTTCTTCCTCCCTCTCTGTCCTTCTCTCCGAAAATAATAGATTAAATTTTTTTTTTTTAATTAGCATGTAAGCCCTGGCTGGTGGCACAGTGGATAAGGTGCCAGCCTGCAAACCCAGCGGTCACTGGTTCAATTCCCAGCCAGGGCAACATAACCAGGTTGTAAGCCAGGTCTCCAGCCAGATCCATAGCTGAAGGCAGGTGAAAGGCAACCATACATTGATGTTTCTCTCCATCTCTGCCTCTTTCCCTTCCCCTTTCTCTGAAAAATAATAAATAAAATCTGTTTTAAAAAATTAGCATTTATAATGATAAAAATACTTAGCAAAGTGGGACTGGAGAGAACATACCTCAACATAATAAAGGTCATGTACAAAACACCTATTGCAAACATCATACTCAATGGGTAAAAACTAAAAGCATTTCCCTTAAGATCATGAACACCACAGGGTTGTTCACTTTTGCCACTCCTATTCATAAGTGTACTGGAAGTCCTAGTCACAGGAATCAGACCAAAAGAAGAAATTAAAGACATCCAAATTGAAAAGGAGGAAGTAAAACTGTCATTATTTGAAGATTACATGACATTGTATATAGAAAACCCAACTGTCAAGGAACTAGCATCGATGATCCATGGACACAAACATCATGCGGGATTGACTGTGGGGGGCGGGGATAAGGAGGGTGGGGAAGGGGACAGCAGAGGTGAAAAATGAGATGGATGTAATATAATAATAAAAAATATATATTAAAAAAGGAAAACCCAATAGGCTACCCCAAAAAACTACTGTATTTAATAAATGAGTTCAGCAAAGTAATAAGCCATAAAGTCAGTATTTAGAAATTGATAGCATTTTTATACAACAAAAATGAACTACCAGAAACAGACACTAAGAAAGAAATTGCATTTACTATTGCAACAAAGGAAGTAAAGTACATAAGAATAAATTTAACTTAGGAAGTAAGTTATACTTACTATACTCAGAAAACTATAGGCTATGAAGAAAGGAAGAGACAAATAAGTGGAAATACACACCATGTTCATGGATTAGAAGAATTAACATCATTAAAATGTCCATACCCAAAGCAATCTATAGATTCAATGCAATTCCTTTCAAGATATCAATACCATATTTCAAAGATCTAGAACAAATATTCCAAAAATTCATAGAACTAAAAATGACCCTGAATACCTCAGTAATCTTGAGAAAGAATAACAAAGTTGGAGGGATCATAATATCTGATATCAAACTATACTATAAGATCACTGTAATCAAAACAGTCTGGTACTGGCATAAGAACATACACATAGATCAATTAATAGAATAGAGAGCCCATAAATAGACCCAGGTCTCTATGCCCAATTAATATTTGAAAAGGGGGCAGGAGCATACAATGGAGCAAAGACAGTCTCTTCAAAAAATGATGCTGGGAAAATTAAACTGGTACATACAAAAAAAAAAAAAAAAAATGAAACTAGACCACAATCTTACACCATACACATACACTACAATAGTCAAAATGGATAAACAGACTTAAATATAAGTCATTATGCCATAAAAGTCCTAGTAAAAATAAGCAGTAAAATTTCAGATATCTCACAGAGGAATATTCTTGCTGATATATCCACTGGGGCAAGGGAAATAAAGGGGAAATAAAGGAAAAATAAATAAATGGAACTACATCAAATTGAAAAGCTTATACATAGCTAAAGAAAACATCATCAAAATGAAAAAGAAACTAACTGCATGGGAGAACGTACATGCCAACAACACATTAGATAAGGGTTTAATCTCCAAAATATACGATGAGCTTATATGACTCAACACCAAGAAGACATACAATACTATTTAAAAATGGACTAAGGACCTGAATAAACATTTCTCCAAGGAGGACATAAGAGGGGCCCATAGATATATGAAAAATGCTCAACATCACTGCCCATCAGAGAGATTCAACTTAAAACCACAATGAAATATCCACTCACACCTGTCAGAATGGCCAACATTAATAAATCAACAAATGATAAATGATGGAGAGGATATAGAAAAAAGGGAATCCTAGTGCACTGTTGATAGAAATGCAGACTGGTACAGCCACTGTGGAAAGTAGTATAAAATTTCCTCAAAAAACTAAAAATGGAACTGCCTATTGACCCAGTGATTCCACTGTTGGGAATATACCCTAAGAATCCCAAATCACCAATTCAAAATAACTTATGCACCCCTATATTCATAGCATCATTACTTAAAGTAGCCAGATGCTGGAAACAGCCTAAGTGCTTATCAGTGGATGAATGGGTCAGAAAACTATGGTACATTTACACAATTGAATACTACACAGCAGAAAGAAAAAGGAACTCCTACCCTTCTTGACAGCATGGGTGGAACTGGAGAGTATTATGCTTAGTGAAGTCAGGCAGGCAGTAAAAGACAGGTATCATATGATCTCACTGATAAAATGAATCTATTGAACAAAATAAACTGAGCAAAACAGAAAAGGAGACACAGAATCATGGAACAGGCTGATAGCTGTAAGAGGGGAGGAGTGGTTGGGGACTGACTGAAAGAAGGTAAAGGGATTAGCCAAAGAACACATATGAAGGATCCACGGACAGTTGTGTGAGGTTGACTATGGAAGTGGGGGCAGGCTGGGTGGAGGGGGCCAAAGAGGGAGAAACTGTGACAACTAGAATAACATAATCAATAAACTATTTTTAATAAAATAAGAAAGGAAATGTTTTCATTTCTTAGACTGGTACAATACATCTACAATACATCAGCCTTAGTTAGCCGAGTTCCCTTCTCACATTGAAGTGTTCTTAATTCACATCTTTCCAGGATGAACAAGACCTATAGCAACAGGTCTTTCCTCCTATGCTACAAACTACATAGACATTAGGGTATATATGAAGTACAAAACTTATCAACCAAAGCCTTCATTGAGTCAAAGAGATGAACTAAATCAAAGTTCAAAGGCAAAGTATGTCACTAATGACTCACTTCCAGACTGCTTGAAAATGCCTTAATTTTTGTGTCATAGCATTTACTATATAAGAAATACAAAATAAGTATAAAGTCAATCTACACAGGCTACAGCTATATCAATTTTACATGGAAGTATTTAGAGCCAATATTCCCTCTAATTTTTTGATATATGATTACAGGAACCATCACATTACAAGCCACCAAATGTGAAGACTAAGCATACACAAACCCAATTGAATTCAGTTACTTAATAACATGCTGAAACCCTCAAATTCCATCTTAGTAGCTGTTTTTAAAAAAAAAAAATAGGCCCACCCAAAGTTAGGCTGGAGAAGATAAGGCTTTGCCAAAGTGGAGTCATAGAAAAAGGTTTCCTCTCTTATCTAGTCAAATAGTTGAATTCAAAGAGAAAATCAATTCCCAGCATAGTCAATACAGTAGTGTGTCACTCAATACCCAATCTATACTAATTCTTGTGTGCTTTTCTAAACTACTGAGGGCAGATAGGTAAAACTCTTCAGTAGCCAATGTCCTAGATAATTTAAGATCCATTAACCAGATGCATTTGCATACAATTTGAAAGGCAGAAGGTTCTAATTGGCAAGATTGAGTTCTGTAGCAGAATTCCAGTTACTTTTAGGCGTGTTGTGTGGAGGGGGGCACAGTTTGTTTTTGTTTCATTTTGTTTTCTTTTTGCCAATGAGCATATCAACAGGTATTGTGTGACTTCAGTCAAAAACTGTCACAAAAATCACCTGATCCCACAGCTAAGGTGGTGTGTTGCAGTGTTGCTTAGAGATTTCCCACCTTCCTGACTAAGCCAGAAGGAACAGCACCCAGCAACCAGTTAAGCATACTGGGTGAGCCCACCCTGGAAACCTCCCTGCCTACAGCCCATTTTCACAATCTTCCCATTGATTTGTATAAGCAGCGAGTTCCTATTGCTAAATCCCCTTTTCCTTAAAATAGCTGAACATATTTTTTTCTGCAATTGAGTCTTGACTAAAATATTCAGGCAAAACAAAGAACAGGGCAAAGTCTAGGGGCTAGGAGAATGAGCCAGTAAAGAACATACATCAAGATCAGCAAAATATTTGTACATTCAGGAGGAGAGAAAGGACTTAAGAAGCTGCCTTGAGGCAGTGCTGTATTTTTATCTAGTCCTATACCCAAAAAACAAGGTAGTAAAAGTCATTCACACTATAAATGTGCGCTGAAGCAACAGCAATACTGGTTGGTTGGAAGGCAAGTGAAGGAAGCCGTAAGTCATTGGCCATTTCAGAGTATCTACCTAGCTCTAGCAGACATAAATGGGGAACCCAAGGTTAGCAACAGCTCTTATATGGCAAAGAGGAATCACTTGGAAATTCTTCTCCATATTTTCCCTTTCTTCTTTATTTCCTGAGGGAAGAACCAATCCTTTCTAGAATTCTCTCCTTTGGAAAACACCACCATTTTAGTTGTTCAGACTGAAAGCCTCTTCAACTCCAGGTTCTCCCTCATTCCCAATCATAATCACCAGTTCTAATTCTTCTCCATCCACTGCATTTTCTTTCACATGAGTCCTATCAGTGTCATCTCTGCTGGTCCCTTACCTCCAAAGTGTCCCTCCTGAAACCCATGCTATGCAACCCTGCCGGAGTTATCATCAATCACCCCCCTTTCCAAATATTTTAATGACTGCACCCACAGCAAACAACCCAAGCTCCTGTGCCTGGTGTTTTGGGTCCTCCACCATCTGGGCACCACCTACCCTCCCAATCCTACTACCCTCCCCTAACACCTGGCCCAGCCTACATTCGCTCTCCAAAATGTGCTGAGATTATTGCAGGCATAAGAGGGGAGACAGGCAAACCAAATTACAATACAGTGTGGCTATGAAAATGATGAAAACAATGCTTTCAGATCTCAGCCCCTCAATGATACTTTACAATGCCCCTCTGCCCAGTCTAAATTCATCTTTGCTTCCCAAATTTTCCTGTTACATTTGATCTGCTTTTTCATCAAAGAACATAAAATGCACTACTCTGTGTATCTTGCTCAGAGTGGATCACAGGCTGGTTTGTGGGGCAACACTGGTTCTTATTTGTTTTCTCTCTCCCATGGGTGCAAATGTATTAGGCACTGTTGAATTTTTGGTTGAGTGAAAAAAGTCCAACAGCAAAAGCTAGTCCCAGACCCTGTCCTGGGGAACTGATGATTCATAATCTCTGTAGGACACGGGAGGGGGCAGCCACCTGTGTTCAAACCTGGCAGGTGGTTCTGATGCACACTGAAGTTTGAGAACCACCAATGTGCTGTAACAGCCTGATTATAAGAATATGCTGGGATGCTAATCAAATCTATAGCTACTCAGATCCTTCCTCTAGAGATTCCAATTCAGTGGATCTGAGATGAAGCCTGAGAACTGATACATCTATCAAACACTCTAGGTGTGGCCCTTAGCCTCGTGGAAAGCCTAAAAAATATCACTGATATAGTCAGAAGAGCTATTTTGGAACAAGGCTAAAACCCAGGATTTTAGCCCCAGCTGGGTCATTTGGTGTGCTATGTGGAGTAAGTTGCTTTTCTTTTCTAGTCACAGTTTCCTCATCTAAGAGTGGTTAAGAGTGATTGGGTCTTTCAGGGTCCAATGCTCAGAAATAATATATGTATGAGTTTGCACACAATGCATGTTCAATAAGTGGTTGATATTATAATCATTATTGTTATTACCACTAAGGAGGCTGAGTGAAGAAAATATGCTCACCTCTCTAGAGTGAGTTCAAAAACTCCTTCCCAGCCAATATCAGTCTCCTGTGGGGCCACAGGTATAAAATGTACATATTTCTTATTATAGGCTGTTGTTAAAGGGTTATGGGAAGTGTTTGCTGTAACCTGGGAGCATTCACTAAAAATCTTTACACACATATTCTGTGAGTTACTATGAGCTCCATCCTGTGACCCATGGAACAGAGTTCTCTCCAGCAACCCTAGGTGTGACTCTAACTGTGTTCCCCATCATAGCCTCACCCTCCCTTCCTTAGTGAATTTATTTTGCTCCTTGGGGTACAAAACCTAGGGGAGGCATCACAGGATGTAGCTCACAGTCACTTTTATGGAACCCAAAGAAGATGTACACAGGGGTATTTTAAGAGTGCTCATGTACAAAAGTTTCACCACCTAAGTTACATACAAAAGAGTATTCCATTCCGGGCATTTTTAAAAGCTCTAGTAACAAGTTATTAAACTGCCATCACAACCCACTTACTGGGTCACAGTCTAAAATTTAGAAAACAGTAACTTATAAAAAAATGTTGTTTGTTTGAAATAACAAAATTCTAGATCTAGAAAAGACTAGAAGTTCACCTTCTTAAAGACACTAAACTACAACTAATTTTCTTTAGTCTTTAACATCTGCATCAGTGGTAACGGATACTTTGAAAATGTTTTTTAATTCAGGGAATTAACTCTTAATAAAATAATAAATCTAAAGAAAAATGATTGTATAACTATGTGATTTCTTTTTACAAAATATGACTGGGGGGTTATTTTTAATCATTGTAATTTCAGTGCTACAAGCAAACAGTGACATCTGGTGGAATGACATTGCTGTGCTTTATAAAGATTCCAGCTTCTACATACCAGCTATGTAGATAACTGTCTAAATAATTAATAATTTGCTATTTCCATATAACAACAAAAATACACTCATCTAATACATTATTAAACACGGATACTGCATAATAAAATGACTTCTGTCATCCCAATCTGTATTTTTTTTAAATGCACATAAAGCTTACTTAGGTAGGAACTATTCTTTGAAAATGGATATAACAGAAATCTAATTGAGAGTACTAGTATTAATTATGCTCTAAATCTGCCACATTCAGATGCATAATTTTACTTCATCCATAAATATGAGTTCAAACTAGGGGAAGGCTAAGATCACTTACAGCTCTGCCATATGTACTTCTGTGACACATATCACTAGGTAGACCACAAGCAAGGATTAAGTCTTACATGTTTTGGCATAACATCTTGGGTCATTGCCTGGGTTGTGCAGCAAGAACAAGGCCAAGTAAAGGGTTGGGTAGAGGGAAGGATAGGACTGGACCTGACCACTGAGGAATGGCGGGACAATGCAGGAAATGAGGGTGGATGGGAGGGAAAGTCAGTGCCAGGTAGTCCTGTTGGAAGAAAATGGAGAGCAGAAGACAGGCACAGTATTCCAAATGCAGGAAAACAAACCACAGGTGATGCATCACAGTTGCCATCAGAAAGGCCTAGTATGGGATAATGTCACAGTCTGATGAAGGGCAACCAGTGATGGAAATGCAAAACCAGGCAGCATTTCATGAAGGCTTCCAGTGATGAAATAATTAACACCAGGGAAGGCTCCCACAGTTATCAAAGTCCCAGCCCTGGCCTAGGACTCAGAAACAGGATTTAAATTTCTAAGAGGGAAAGAGCAATGTCAGATAGAATACCCACCCAATTATAAGCAAGAACTCTGCTTCTAAAATTGGTCACAATGGATCACACACAAAACACCAAGGGTGAGAAAAATAGGATTACCTCAGGTTATTTAACTAGGGCTTCGAAGATTTGTCCTAGCTTATACCAGGGTTGGTTCTGAAAACAAGATGAGAATGGGTATTCAGAATGAAGCATAAAGAGAAAAAAGAGAAGCAAGGGTCTTCACAAGTTCATAAAACAATGGCATATGATGGAAACCACACTTAGAATCAGAGACACTTGGGTCCTGGTTTTTACCAGCTCTATGTACATGGACTAGACACTTTATCTCTGAGCTGCAAATTCTTCACTTGGGAAATGGAATGACTTTAGCTGCTACATAGAGTTGTGGTTAAAACTAAGTTAGATAATAAATGTACCTCAATGATTTCCTAATAGACACTTTACTTTGTTCTTATTTAAATATTACTAACCTATTGTTAGGGCTCGTATAAAATCTTTTTGAATGAAAACATACTTTCATTCAAAGGCTCAAGTTCTTGCCTTTGCATTTTAAAATAATGCCCTCAAAGGCATATAAACTGTCAAAACATCTTTAATGTCATTTTTATAAGATACATATATAGATTGACTTTGGGGGGAATGGGTGGGTGGGGAGGGGGACAGAGGGGAGCAAATAAGGGATGGATGTAATACAACAACAATAAAATTAAAAAAAAAAAAAGAGAGAGAGATACATATATATCTCCATGCACCAAAAAAGCTTAACATAATTTTTATCATATGGATAAAGGTTAGCTTCTGCTACAATAGATTTAAAAGTCACAGAGAAAAATTATACAGGCAAAATTTTTAGATCCTTCCCCACCCTATTCCCAACACCTTCCAGAATTCTGAATGACTAATTTAGTAATATAAACCTGCATCTTCCACTTCTCCTACTTAAGGTTAAAAATTCTAGGGGGATCTGGTCAAGAAGGCAGTGTAGGCAGACAGGACTCACCTCTTTGAACAACATCAAAAACACAACTAAAATATAAAACAACCATCAGCCAGAATAGTCAGAAATCCACTTGAATGGAAGTCTGACAACTACAGAATTAAAGAAACCACATCCATCGAGATAGGTAGGAGGGGCGCAGATGTGGAATGGGCCTGGCCTCTCTCTCGCATGTGGTAATAACAGTTTTGGAGGGATATCTCAGGATCTAGAAGTCCCAGCCCCCACACCAGGCCCCCAACCCAGGATTCCAGCGCCCCCAACTTCTGGATGCAAAAACCAGTGGAAGAAACTGCTGGAGTCCCCAAGCAGTTTCTCTTAAAGAGCCCACACGTGGACTCACCTCCTCAGACTCAGTCTCTCTGAGCTCCATCATTGGGGTGGCAGCTTGAGAGGCATCAGAGGCATACAGGGAGGAACTGAAGTATCTGACATCAAGGTGAGCAGAGGCCATTGTCCCTTTTCTAAACCCTCCCCCAAAAAGGGCCTGCAAGCTAGTGCCATATCTGAGACTCCATCAGCCTGGCTAACGCTGTTTGACCCACCTAGCAGATCCCCAGAGACTCCACCCACCCAATTTATGGCCCACCCAAGCTGCTTTTCCATATGAATGGCTGGTATTGGCTCATGCTGCACAACTTCCTAAATCCTCTCAAACAAGCAACAGCTGCCTCAGTGAGCCCCAGGCCTGGCACTAGCAGCAAACAGCGTAGATACACAGCTGGGCTTCACCTGGGAATCTCCAAGCCCAGCACAAGTAGCAGCATCTCAGATTGCTTTATAGCCCAGGCAAGGTGGACCAGGCAAAACACAGCTAGGGGCTGACCTGGCCTGAGCCACCCAGGAAACCCCAGTGGACAGCTACAGACCATGTAGGAGTACCGTCACCCTACCCCTGCACAGGTGATCCTCCATGTAGGTGGAGGTTGGTGGTCAGTGGTCACAGCCAGTCCCTGCATTTGACAGGCCTGGATAAAGCCTTCCCATTGATCTAACAGCAACCAAGGCTCAATTGCAAGTGGAGGGTATACTCAGCCCACACAAGGGCGCACTTCAAGTACCCAGCTTGGGTGAAAGAAGCAGCTGTGCCCCTGAATCCTACAGGACACCTACTGCATTGGGCCACACTGCCAAGACAAGGAGACAAAGGAGCTCTACCCAATACACAGAAAGACACTCAAGGAGGCTACCAAATTGGGGAGTTCAAGAAATATGCCGCAGATGAAAGAACAGAAAAAAACCCTAGAAAAAGAACTACAAGAATGGAGCTAGCCAATCTATCAGATGCAGAGTTCAAAACACTGGTGATTAGGATGCTCAGAGAAATGATTGAGTACAGCAACAAAATAAAGGAAGAAGTGAAAACTATACAAAGTAAAACAAAGAAAAATATACAGAGAACCAATAATGATGGGAAGGAACCAATAATGATGGGAAGGAAGCCGGAATTCAAATCAATAATTTGGAACCAAAGAAAAAAATCAACATTCACCCAGAACAGAAAGAAAAAAAAAGAAGAAAAAAAAATTTTTTTTTAAGGAGGAGAGGATCAGGAACCTCTCAGACAAGTTTAAACATGTCAACATCCAATCAAAGGAATGCCAAAAGGAGATGTAAGAAACTGAAAACTAGTTTGAAAAAATAATGAAAGAAACCTTCCCTAATTTGGTAAAGGAAATAGATGTACAAGTTCAAGAAACACAGAGAGCCCCAAGCAAGTTGGACCCAAAGAGGATCACACCAATACACACCATAATTAAAATGCTAAAGGTTAAAAATAAAGACAGAATCTTAAAAGCAGCAAGAGAAAAAAACAGAGTTACCTAAAGAGGAGTTCCAGTAAGACTATTAGCTGATTTCTCAAAAGAAATTTTGCAGGCAAGAAGGGCCTGGCAAGAAATATTCAAAGTGATGAAAAGCAAAGACCTACAGACAAGATTACTCTATCCAGCAAAGCTATCATTTAGAATGGAAGGGCAGATGAAGTGCTCCTCAGATAAGATAAAACTAAAGGACTTCATCATCACCCAGCTATTATTACATGAAATGTTGAAGGAACATATTTACGAAAAAGAAGATCAAAACTATGAACATTAAAATGACAACAAACTCACAACTATCAACAACTGAATCTAAAAAACAAAAGCAAACTAAGCAAACAACCAGAATAGGATCAGAATCATAGGCATGGGGATCAGTTGGAGGGTTATCAGCTGTCGGGGGAAGGCGGATAAAGGCAGAAAATGCTACAGGAATCAAGAAGCATAATTGGTAGGAACAAAATAGACAGGGGGATGTTAAGAATAGTAGGGAAGGGTAAAGTCAAAGAACTTACATACACTATCCATGTTCATGAACTAAAGGGGAAAGCAATTGCTTGAGGTGTAAGGCAAGTACCAGATGGAGGGAAGCAAAGGGAAAAAATTGGGACAACTGTAACAGCACAGTCAATAAAATATACTTCTTAAGAAATGTAGTATTCTAATGCCCCCAAGATGAAGAGTCAAGAAATGCCACATAAATCTGTCCAACATTAACTTTGGGCAGCCAGAAATGACCTAACTTCATTTAAAGATGTATACACAAAAATTCAGATAAGGATTTCAGGAAGAGAGTCCTCAAAGTATAAGAAAGAAATATATGATTCAAAAAGTTATATGAAAAATACCTTTTTGAAAAAGATGCATTACATTATAGAAATTTTTTTTAAAAAGGGTTGTTTGTTTTGTCAAGGAAAATGTTAAAATGTTTTAACAAAACAGGTAGCAAAAGTTCAGATAAGACAAAAGGTTTAGTTTTCTTAAGAGTTTGAAGAATAAAGAAAAACATTAGGAAAATGTCATAGCAGTATTAAACTAGTAGTTAGAAAGAATATTTAAAATTTACATCTCAGAAAATAGAACAAAGGTTTGAGAGACAATAACTGCGGAGGATAGATAATGAAGATCCAATATGTAGCTAACTGATATTCCTGAAGAAATGCACCAAATAAATTTGAAACACTATTCAAAATAAAACAGAAAATGTCCTAAACTGAAGAGCTGTATTTGCATATCAAAACAGCTTTCTGTTTACCAAGAAATATTAATTAAAAAACAATACACTCCCAAAAGTATGCTAGTGATATTATTTAATTTGAGGCAAAATTTTAACCCCTGTAAGCAACTAGGAGTGGAGGGGAAACAAATTACATGCAAATAAAAACAGGCTGGCTTCAGACTTCTATATTAAAACATTACATATTAGATAATAATGTGAACATAAAAGAACACATAGACAAATGTCGATAAATATGACATTATAGGAAATCGCAAAGAAACAAAAAATGAGAGAAAATACAAAATAAGATGACAAGAACAATACCAAGTACATCTAATACAACAATAAATTAATAAGGAATGATCTATTATTTTTAAAATTCTGATTGGCTTAAACAATATTCAAATCTATGCAATCTATAGGGGACATGAATAAGAAAGATTACAAATGAAAAGGATGTATCTGACCCAATGTCCTTTTTAAAGTCTGATCCAAATTCTGACTCATACCATCTGACAATTTCTTGGACTTCGTGATTAGTCCTTGAACATACAATTTCCATCAATACACATTCTTGAGTTCCTGCTCCCTTCATCGCATGCATTAAAAACTCCAGGCATCATAATATGTAGTTGGAGTGAACAGGGCAGAGATCAGGTCGTCCATATTTTCACTTCACTCTGATTTGACATCTTTAACTAAATGCTTTCTATACATGGTCTTGGTCAGGGTTGTGGTCACTCAAAGTGAGATTGTGCTGATACAAATAAAATAGATGTTCAGTCAGATCTATCAGAAGACCCCTGGCACAATAACAATGGAGATTACCAAAGGCTTCACCTAGCCAACGTGGGCCAGTAGGAGGAATTACTTTTTAACAAATGAAGCTATTCAAAGCTTGTCTTTCAAAGCGGTGACTGACCAGCATGTAGCAATATCAACCATCACCTAACCAAAAAAAACTTTTTATGAAAGACCGTGTCAGTGTTGTGCTTGGTTTGCATATGTGGTTATTGCCTTCCGTCCAATGTTATTTTTTTCTCTATGACATAGTATTAATGCAAGGTTTGTAAAGCATAATTTTCTCACTGCTCCTAGTCTAATCAGGATACTAACGACTAAAAATTACAATAATTCTAAATAAATAAATAAGCACATACCATATAAATAAAACCAAAATAAGACAAAGAACAGTTTCACTTTTTATTAAGTTAGTGTACAATCTACAATGTAAACAGGGCCCCAATTAACAGTTTCTTTAATTTCCTTTGACACAAAATTGTTTTACATATAACATAATTTATATATTGAGCTTTACCTACTTGCAGCACATGGAGTTCTACCCCATTCTTTATCATATTGCAATCCATCCCATCACTGGATGCACTATAAAAAAGTCTTCCACTGACAAACAATGAAGTTGTTTCCAGTTTTTTTGTTAATTATAAGGGCAATGAACATCCTTATGCCTTTATCTTAGTTAATGATAATCATCAGCATATAGACGATGTTTAAATCCATGGTGCTGGGTAAGATCACTTTGGGAGTGTAGGTAGGGGAAAAAAGAGGTCCCAGGATAAGCCCTGGGCACTCACTCCAAAGTTTTGAAGTCAAAAGATGAGGTACCAGCGAGGGAGACTTGAGAAGGTATAGCCAGGAAGGCAGGAAGAGAACCAGCAAAGAATACGGTATCAAAGATTAAGGTGTTGGCTCTGGCTGGTAGCACAGTGGATAAGGCACTGGCCTGAGAACCCAAAGGTCACAGGTTCGATTCCCCAGCCAGGACACATAACAGGGTTGCAAAACAGGTCTCCAGTCAGGTCTGTGGCTGGAGGCAGGTGAAAAGCAACCACACATTGATATCTATCTCCCTCTCTGCCTCTCTCTCTTCCCCTCTTTCTAAAAATAATTAAATAAAATCTTTAAAAAAAAAAAAAAGATTAAGGTGTTGTAAGAGCAAATGCAACTATGCCAAATGCTACTGAAAACTCAAGATGGACTGTGATATCTTTGAGCAAATTTGACCGTGTCATTCTTTCTCAAAGAAGAAGAAGAAGAAAAACACTAGCAATGGCTTCCCAGTATACTGTGAATAAGAATCTTACCCTGAGGTCCTCAAATACACAGGCCCTAATGAATACATACAGGGCATCTATAATATTCCACATAGTCAGACTCTTGCCTCCTCTCCAGCCTCAATTGGATTACTGTTCCTTCTGTTCTCTAACGCTGTCCTTCTTTTCCATTTTCTTTCCTTTTTCTTTTTCTTTTTTTTTAAGATTTTATTATTATTCTTAGAGGGGAAGGGAGAGAGGCAGAGAGGGAGAGAAACATCTATGTATGGTTGCCTTTCACCTGCCTCCAGCTACAGACCTGGCTGGAGACCTGGCTTGCAACCTGGTTATATGCCCTGGCTAGGAATTGTACCAGCGACCTTTGGGTTCGCAGGCTGGCACCTTATCCACTGTGCCACCAGCCAGGGCTCCATTTTCAATTGAGTTCCAATTGTCTACAGCAGAGACTCTCAAATTTCAATGTACATAAGAATCATCTGCATTTCTAACAAGTTCCCATGTGATGCTGGTGCTGCTAGAATATAAACTATTCTTTTAGGAATCAAGGACTTAAAATATTCTTTCCCCTCCTCCTAGCTATCTTCTATTCATTTGTCAGGTTTCAATGTAAGTATTATTTCCTCAAACCTACCAAGATAATGAGGGGCTCTTCTTCCATGTTTCCACAGCATCCTGCACATATGCTTATTAACTGCCACATTTACAATAATTAATTCACTACTTTTCTTCCCTGCTTGTCTCCACATTCTCTGAGGGTAGAGATTATGTTTCTCTTGTTTGTAGATGCTTCCCTGGTGCCTAACTCTATGCCTGCCACGTAGCAAGTACACAAAAAATATTTGCTGATCGATTTAAGTAACTACCCAGACCTGTATTTCTTGACATGGAGAGATAATCACAATATATTAAGTTTTAAAAATCAGAATCATGTATACAGAGAGTGTTTTGATGGTTGCCAGATGGGAGGGTGGTGTGGGGGGGCTGGATGAAGAGGTGAGGGGATGAAGAGGTACAAACAGGTAGTTACAGAGTAGCCACTGGGCTATAACGTACAGTATGACCCATGGACATGAACAATGGTGTGGGAATTGCCTGAAGGAGTGTGGGGTACTGGATGAGGGGGGGAAAGGGGGGAAAATTAGGACAATTGTAATAGCATAGTCAATAAACTATATTTTAAAAAATAAACACCCAGAAAGAAATGAAAAATATCAGGTTACAAAAAATATATACATAGCATTATCCTAAATAAATAGTTTATTTGCCTATAGAACATCTGGAATCATATATTTAAAAATATAAACAGTACTATCTTGGGATAGCAAGATATTGAGTAATTGTTTTTCTTCTTTGCATGATCTTGCATATTTTTTCATATTTGCTAAAATATTGTATTTTTATTACTTATAGCAAAAAACAAATGAAATTAAACACTGAGTTTTGACATTTAAGCTAGTTTTCCAACATTGTTGTAGTTGCTCCTATTATAGTGTATAGAAATAACAACATGTCCACATTTTTTAAATTATAACTGGAAATTTCTCTTGTTTTGAAGCCAAGTTGAAGGTTAGAGCTGTTGATCTATAGCCTAAGTGCTGCTTACCACCAGGAAACTGGCTATAAAGAGTACCTGATTTAAGAAGGTCAGTCAATTTTGGTAGGACAGCATTTTTACTAACTCTCCTTACTAATGGTGGATCAACAAAAGACAGTGGCAATTTTACACAGACAAGTCAGTGGCATAGAATGAATGTAAGTCCATAAACAGATTCAATAACACACTGGAATTTAAGGTATGCAAAGCTGGCATTTCAAACTAGTGAGAAAAGGGGATTTATTGAATAAATAATATTATGCAATTGGCTGGTCATTTGAGAAAACGTAATGCTTATTCTTATCAAATTAATAACAGATGAGTCAGAGATTTAATTTTTTAAAAGAAAGCCATAAAATTAGTAGATAGAAATATGAGAAAATACATTTAACTTTAAATGTAGAAAAGCACCCTGGCTAGTAGCACAGTGGATAAGGCACTGGCCTGCGAACCCAAAGGTTGCTGGTTTGATTCCCCAGCCAGGGCACATAACCAGGTTGCAAACCAGGTCTCCAGCCAGGTCAGTGGCTGGAGGCAGGTGAAAGGCAATCATACACGTGATATTTCTCTCCCTCTCTGCTTTTCTCCCTTCCTCTGTCTCTGGAAATAATAAAATCTTTAAATAAATAAATGTAGAAAAGCTTTCTAAGAATGACACCAACAATAGAGCACATAAACAACTGCTAAATTTTACCATATGAAAATTAAAATTTCTAGCCCTGGCTGGTGGCACAATGGATAAGGCACCAGCCTGTGAACCCAGAGGTTGCTGGTTCAATTCCCAACCATTACAAGGCAGGTCTCTAGCCAGGTTTGTAGCTGGAGGCAGGTGAAAGGCAACCATACATTGGTCTTTCTCTCCCTCTCTGCCTCTCTCCCCTCCCCTCTCTATGAAAAATAATAAAATACCTTTAAAAAAAATAAAACTTCTAAATGTGTAGAAAACCATGAATAACTGAGAAGCAGAAAATGTCTAAATAAAAGTAAAAATGTCTAAGATGTAAAACAAATAATTAAAATATTTAATATGAAGAAATCACCTATCAATACAAAAACAATGAATGACAGTGCAACAGAATATGAATTGGTAATTCTTAAAAGGAGGAAAAATAGCCAAGAGACATCTAAAAATGTGTTCACCCTTACTGGAATAAAATTTAAAATATTAAAAATGTACTTTCCCTCATCAGATTAAAAAATAAAAGTCATCAATTAGTAGTTTGACAGCATGAAAGGAAATAAATAGTGTCATCAATTGTTGGTAGGCATATGAGTTGGTATAATTTTTCTGGAAAGAAGTCCAGCAACACACATCAAAACTGTGAAAACAAAAAGTGCATTATATAACCCCACACCTATGAATTTTATTACATCACTGCTTGGTTAAATTAGTGAATAATAGGAAATAATTGTAATATTCACACATAACCTTGAGTGAAAAGGACCTTTCTATAGAATGCCACTCATAGTTGAAGCACATGCACATACAACAAATGTTCAGAGGGCTGTTCACAAATGTGCAACATTAATCTAGGTGTTAAATATTTTTAGTGATTTCCTTTATTTTAAAACCCAAAATCTAAAATTCCATACCAAGGAGTCTAACTAAATATCTATAAAGCTCTCTTTAAAACACAGACCTTTCAAAAGCAAAAATATGAACAATACAGAACACTTTTATAGTTCTCATTGAAGTTGCTGCTTAGCAAAAAAAACTTAAGTTTGAACAATATATCGCTATTTTTTAAATAAACTTAAATACGTACCCATGTTACTTCATTAAAATATCCATGGTGTTTGTCACAAATAATAATCACATGCAGAATAAGGGAAGCATTAAAACTGTGCAACCCAACTATCATTATACTTTATAGTTAACAGCTCATTGCACAGAAAACCCAAAAAGTCACCAAGTAAAAGGGCATTCATTTCCTGTTTCCATTTACCTTTCTTGAGAACACTTATTAGTGCAGAAGAAAGTATACATTTCTTCGAACTTGTAGGTTCATCAGACAGCTATGTTTTGAAAAGGTTAAGCTATGTTTAGCAAGGTAATCCTCAAGAGATGGATGCCAGAGAATTAGATATTCAGTACTTAAATGAACTTCTTATTTGGTACTAAGGAACAAATTGCCAAGAATTAAATTATCATCATCAAATAGAACATTTATTGACTCTCTCAAAAAAAAAAAAAAGAAAGAAAGTGAGACCTACTTGAAGAAAATAATTTTAGAATTAGAAAGAAACCAGTGTTTTTAACACTTTACATGACTGATAGAAGCTGAAACTCCTGAAAATGATCTTCTGCTTGCAAATTAATAATGAGAATGACTCAAAAGAGTAGATTCATGACTGCTAGATTATGTTTATATCTTTCTTTTCTTTTCCACTCTCAGCTTCAGGCTTTTAATAGACATTCCAAAAAATATCACATGAAACTATTATTTTCTGTCAAAGATACTGGAGCAGCTTTGAAATTTCCGAAATTCTTTGCAAAAAATTTTTTCAAAAATTTAGAAAATATTGACTTGATAAATGAAAACTAAAAGATTTAGATGTATAAAGTTATAAATTATAATCATTGCCTGAATGTAAAATAAACATGAGAATGACCTTCTTTTAGGGACTTAAATTGAATCTGATTGTAATTACTAAACAGGAAAATAGATGATTTTAAACCATGAAAGTAGACAGTAAAATGTTATAGTTTTTGCTAAAAGTTAAGTTTAAGAATGTTAAAAATAGTTAAAATACCAAAAACATTTCTGTTTAAACTTGGTAATATATTCTTAAAGTGTGTAGCAGATGATTTTTCAGGATTCCTAGCACATCCTTAGAAAGGCAAGAGACTTGGAGGTATGTACTCTCCATAGGCAGGTGACATCACCCCCAAGGGATGAAGATGGGAGCCTTGTTGGTGGTGGTGGGAGATAGACACTTACTCCTTATATGTATAGAGCCAGCTATACAGGGCCACAAACAGATGTACAGTATATCTGGAGTGTTAAAATATAATAAGAAAGGGCAATTAAGAAAAAAAAAAAAAGTCTAGAAAGCATCCTTAAGGGGGTGATCATGAAAAACATGTGGAAAAGCTGGTAGACACATTTGGATTCTAACTATTAATCAGAGATAAGAACTTAGGCAAGTAATCTAATGTTATGGAGACCAAGTTTCCTCATGAATAAAATGGAAATTATGACTTCTCCCTTATACTTGAAGGTAAAATGCAAAGCACATACATAGCACAGTACTAGAAGTATAATGAATGTTGGCTCCCCTGGTTTTTCTCCTCTCTTCTATACTCTTCACTAAAGAATACTTAGACTCAACAGAAAGTGAGGTACAAGGAGAAATAGAAGAAACAGTAGAGACGATGACTTCTGTACGTGACCTCTGGAGTCAGGTGTGCCCAATGACAGTGGAATCCAAGATTGGTTTCAAGTCCCAAATCTGTGATTTGCTTAGTTGTGTAAGCCTGGTGAAGTTACTCAATTTTTATGAAGCTCCATTTTCACATCTGTACTCCCGAATTGTTATGAAGAACAAATGAGACAATGTATATGATACTCTTTGGAAACCGCAAACCACTAAACAAAAATTACCTTATGATAAAGTACAATTCATGTTAATGATGGCAGGAAATGAAGATACTGACTAGATTGTATATGCTGGGAAAAAATGGGAAAGAATAAAAACTGCTCCTCTTTTGTGTCCAAGAACAGAATCAAGCCTTACCTCTAAACCTCAAAGGCAGAATTTCTTTGCCAGTTTAAATCTAGTTTAAAACAAAAGTACCAGTAGAACTCTTACCTATCCCTTTGCTCTTCATCCGTGGAATGATCATCGAAGAAGGACTTGCCAAATATTCCGAGTAGGGTGTTGTGGCCTTTCTTGTCAGCTGTATGATATACCCGAGAAGCAAGGTGCAAGCGGATGGGCAGTGCCCGAGCTGGGACCGTGGTGCACAGATCATGGAGGGTAGAAGTGGCGTGATCTTGTGGAATTCTGCAACAAAGAGAGTGGGTTGTCTTTTTGTTTCTTTTTTAATCATTGCATGGTCTTTTGATATAAAACTCATTACATTGACAGTTTAGTTTGGGCTCTAGAAAGAATGTCTAAATGTATATGAGATTTAAAACCAGAATAATGATTTATAACAAATTTAATATCACAACCACAAGCATTGATCAGATCTTCAAAGTCATATGTTCAGTTGCCTGCTGATGTCAACTTCTCTCTTACAGATACCTCAGAATCAACAGATCTAAATGCAAACTTGTTATCATCCCATTCCAAACCTCTTCTCTGTTGAATTCTGTAACTCAGTTGGTGACACCATTCCAGCCATCATGCATTACTCTGTTGCAACTCGGTTCCAATGCTAACGTCCTGAAGAAGTATTACATTAACCATTAACTAGCATCAACAGAATGCTGGGTCTAAGTTCATGTGGTACCTTCTTTCCACACTGCAAAAACTTGCCTCTCCTGCCTTTCCAAAGTAGAGAAAAGGGCATGAAGAATGCTTTTTTAATCCCCAGTGTCACTTGCCATCTAATGAACAAATACTTTTTGAGCACCTACTATGTGCCAGACTCTGTGTTGTGTGATTTACACACATTCTGTGTACAATGAGCCTACGTGGAAGTCATCATTATCCTTATATTGGAACAGGTTTCTTTTGGGTGAGTCACAAAATTAGTGAGTGGCTACTAGGATATAAACACAATGCTGCTAACTATAAGCCAATTATTTTCCTATTTATTGCCTCTTAATGGCCCCTGAGGTGGAAATGGCCCTTATCCAGGACTATGATGTCTCCACCTCCCAGCATGCATAAGTATACTTTTAATAATAACCAAATGATGACCTTTTCATCAAATCAAATAAACTTTAGATATTTAGACTGTGATCTCTCTGAAGCTACATCTGATAATACTGATGTAATACTGATGTAAGCTCCTCCTCCCTCCATGAGCTTTTTAAAGCCTGCACTATCTCAGCTGTACATCCGCCTCTCAAATTAATCATAATTTGACTTGGTCACTGGCTTTTCTTTCTCCATCTCCTAAACTGGGTATGGCTTCTAAGGCTGAAATTTCTGCATTGAAATAATCAGCATCAGTGTCTCAGCTATTTTCTCTGTGCTAGGGGCTCTCAAACCCTATCTCCAGCATCACTATCTCACCCAGATTCATCTTCAAGATATAAAACACAGGGCCCACCTTTGAGCCCTCCTTCCTTCACCTGCATATCTGATGAAAAGCTGAGTTTCTCCCCTGCACAGGGTTGCTCAAGTGTGATCCTTTTCCCCTCCTCACTTTCAGCTCAATCAAGGGCCTCAACCTGCATTAGCAACAGACTAAGCCAGATGGGCTAAGCACTGCATCCTCTGTCTCTTCCTCTCTCCAATATCGCCTGTAAAATTCAATCACATTAAACTTTAAATACTCCTTTACCCAGCATTATGGTTCTTTGCCACTTGCTTCATTCATCTAACTTCCTCTCTCTAAGTTTTGAGGCTCCTGGCATACGGCCCCACTCCCAACCTAGTGGTTAAGAGTGCAGAGTGGAGTCAGACTGCCTTTGCTCAAATCCTGTTTAAAATTACCCCATGGTCATAAGCAAACTGATTCATTTCTTTACATCTCAGTAAGTTGGGAGAAACAACATTAGCACATCCTGGATAAAACTACTTTGAGAAAGAAAGGAGTGAATGCATTTGAAACAGCGTCTCTCACGTGGCAGGTGTTTGCTAGGATTATCAGTCTCCAGGACAATTCACAGGATCAAGCAAGACCCGTCAGTTCCTTCAGTGATGAATAGAATGCTGCCTCTCCTTTTGTCCATGTCTAAGCATCCTTCAAACATTATCCCCAAGGCAAACTTTTCTGAAAAAATTTAATGATTTTTCCTTTTTCATAAATATATTCTTTCATACACTGCCCTATTCTTGGGCCACTGATTCTGACCATCTATCTAATAGATTAATACAGATTTGCCCACCAATTACTCTACATGTCTGGATAGTAGCATAATATAAAGAAGATAGCCTTTGGAGTTGTTAGGGCCTGGATCGGAATCTCAGCTCTAACACTTGCAAACGGTATCACTAACTTCTCTGAATATATTCTGTAAAATAAAAACAAAAATCCCCTAATGTTTGCCTTTGTAAGAATTGATGACAGTGCTTGTTTTATTTGTATTGCTACAGTTATTACCTTCCCCTGCACAGCACCTGACCCGTTGCTAGGCATTATTGAATCACTAACAGAAAGCAGTTTGCGTCATTTCTAAAACAGCACAGGGCCCCAAAAGAACAGAATATGAAACCTGTACATGTTCAAATGGAGAAGGATATAGAGAGGAAAATCTAAAGCATTTGAAAATGCCTGAAACAGAGATTGAACTGGAGGCATGAAAATGGATGTCCAGGAAGTAGGGATTCTAAGGAAGAACTGGAAAAAAATGGGGAGAAAAAGGTGAGCTCTGATCTACATCATCATTCTGTCTGGGACAAGTCCTGGCTAGTGGAACGTACTTGAGATTACATTACTTTTTTTTTTTTCCTTAACAAAGCAACACAACCAATCTGAATTCCAACATTCCCATTATACTCTACAGTAGTAACATAGATTTGTAAGTGAATATCCCTTAGTTATAGAGCTATACAACACTATATTTTTAAAAGAGGTCTCAATTCCCAAGAAAACATTTTAATTTAGAGGTTACACACAGGTGATAAAAGTTAGGTTAAAAAAATTGATTAAGAAAATAGAAGCAAGGAATAAAAGATGTTGAGAAACATTTTTCCAACATTCTCTTTTATGAAATCATTTTTTAATATCAGATTTATTCCTCTGCATTTCATTCTTATTTTTCTCTAAGGGAAATTTCTGATTTTAGTTTTAATGAATTAACACAGTGCAATATATATCAAAAAGATCTACAAATATTTTTGGCATGCTCAAGAAAAGCTGTGTGTTTTTATAGCATGCTCTCCTTAAACAAGACTATTTGTCATTCTTTGAAACACTAAGACATAAAAAAGAAAAGACTGGCTCTGTGTGTGGCCATGCTACTTTGCTTAATGCACTAAATGTAAGGTTTTTTAGGGGAAAAAAAATCAAGAAGTTTCTGCTTCATTGATAATCTGACAGTAACTATTTATTGAAGGTAAAATACTTGTTGTCTGCTGTCACTATTTGTTTTAATACATAATCTTGTTAACTAAATGAGCTTAAAGCAATGCAGATAAGCAATGGCATGTACAGGGTCACTTAAATGCCAATTTGACTCTTTCATAAACTTTGGAATTCTTTTCCCATGAGTCCATTCCCAGCTACTAAATTGTGAGTAATATCCATTTACAAAGTTTAGGCTGGCCATAAAAAGGTTGTCTTCCATGTCCAGCACACCTTTCAGTGCCCTAAGCCACAACAAAAGCTAATAATTAAAGCTTCTTTAAGCCCCCCATAAACAGTTAAATGAAAAAGAATCTAGATTAAACCAACCCATAAAAACGCAGTGCTGAAATAAGGAGAAAATCTGTTTCAACAAGGTGAATGGCAAAAGATAAACCCATAAACAGAAATGCACTTACACACCAGGTTACATCCTCATATCATAGGAAAGTTCATTTAAAATGTGGGGGAGATAAAACATAAAATAATAATAGAAAATAAAAAAAGCTATCTAAATAGCCAATTCTATTGGCCTATGGAAATTCTGCGTTGGGCTGTCTTTTATTTTATTTCTCAAAAACAAATTATCCAGTAAAATAAGCAGTTAATCTAAATAAGGCTTTACACAGACTGAAAGAAAACAAATAAAACCTGTTAACATTTATTTTCTTTAGTCTCACAAAGAGCTATTTTTATTCTAATTATTGTTATGTCATTAAACCAAGTACCTTGATCAAAAGTAGAAATAAAAGTGTGGAGTACAGCATACATGTCCTAACTGCTGCCTGCCACCAACTCTTCTGTGAGGCTTTATTTAAATCTCATATATACATTTCAAAAATATTCAACTTAAAAATGCATGTTCAGGTATCAATGCTACTAAATAACTTCTCTTCAGATGGTAAAATTTGAAAATTTGAATTACTTTTGTTTTAATAGTTTTTGATCCTGCTGGGGTTTTGTAGACTTTCTTTGTTGTGGAATTCTTAATTTAATTTTTTGTATTCGCGGGACTTCTTTTCCTCTGATTTGCAACAATTCTGATGATTTTGCCTTTAAAAAAATAAAAGTATGCTGTTAAGAAATGTTTTAACTAACAACAAGCAAAACAGAACCAAATATACGAATACAGTGAATAGGCCTTCAGTGGTCAGGGGGAAGGGAGTTGGGGGGAGGGGGGAGAAAGAGGCAAGAAAGGGGAGCGGCTTAGACAAGAACCTAGTATAAAGGAACCATGGACATGGACAACAGGTGGGATTGACTTTGGGGGGAATAGGGAGGGGGACAGAGGGGAGCAAAATGGAGATGGATATAATACAACAACAATAAAATTTAAAAAAAAAGAAACACTAAAAAAAAGTTTTAAATGAGAATTAGATCTTTCATATTTAATGGTCCATCTCATATTTGAACTATTAATTTCTATGTATATTTTATAACAAAATATAAATCCTAAAGTTGAGTTGATATATTCCTCTAACTCCCTTCCCAATTTTTACATATATACCTTCACAGCAGTAAAAATATTAGTATCATGTTTATTTATGATATTTTTATTGCCTTAAAACTATTAATAAAAATAAATTATATTTTACTCCATGGGCCTACTCTACTTGATTGGTATTTTTAATAGGACTTAACAGTTGGTCTCTTAAAATCTGGCATGACTGGTGGTTGCTAGTACAAGCCAAAATGAACTTGAGTGCTTTATATGCCTACTTTGAGCAATGTTTATCCATTTATATTCCTAACAGTTGTATTCTTTTCTATTTCTACTGCTTAAAAAAAACAAATGCTCATGTCTGTCTCTTAAATAATTGCCTTATAATCATTATAGGTATGAGGAGTGTGGTTTTCGTAGATTGCCTAGAAAATTTGTAGAATTCATGGTATAGTTCATCTAAAAATTTTTTTCTTCATGGTTTACTCTGTATTATTATTATTATTATTATTATTAAGATTAGATCTAAGAAAGAGGGCAGGGTGGCTTTCCTTGGAAGATGTGGAGAGATGAGGCTAAATAAGTAGAAGGAGACTAGAAAAAAGGAAGGCTTTCATTAATGAGGTAGCTAGTTCAGGCTCAATACAAAGGTGAGGAAAGAGCTGTTGCAATTTCTTGAGTAAGAAAGTAATGACAAATAAGGAGAGCTCAGAGTACAGATCATTCCATCCCACCATCCAGTTAATGTTTAAATTTCCTCTACAGTTTCTCCACCAAAAGGTTATTCATTCTGGCTTGTACATGATCAGGAGTAGAAAATTGGGTCTCTGAAACTTTTCTGATTGCTAGAATTTGTGTTTGTTTATTATAGAAACTAACAACTTCTACCCACTGTTCTCAGTTCAAGCCTCACAGTCTAACTCTCTTCCTTTTGACTGACAATCAAATATTTTAATGCAGTTGACTCCCCTAGACCTCCATCCTCCACCCCCACTCCCCAGCAAAACGTCCCCAGGACCTTACATAGGTTTTAAAAACTGTGCTTTGTCATCTTGAATGTTCTCTTCCAATATCCAATGTATCCCTGTTTCTCCTGGGATTGGATACCCATATCTGAGCACAGTATTGAAAGGTATAATGTGATCAGATCAATAACAACAACAAAAAAGAGAATCCAATGAATGCAAACTCTGATTACATTTGTTTTCCAATTGCTAAATTTATAGCCTAAAACCCTGAAGTCTTTTCACATTCTAAATCATATCATCCCATATCTATGCATTTATTTTGTGGACCCAAAGACAGAACCATATATATATTTATCCCCATTAAATTTCACCTGAGATCTAACTAACCAAATCTTACCAGTCATATTTTGCATGCTACCTGCAAATCTAATCAGGAAATTTTCCATAATCTCATCCAAATTATTAGGAAATATGATGAGTTGGACACAGGGACATACATGGTGAAGTATGCATCCTTTCCATAACTAATACAAATCCATCTAGTAGTTCACCTCACTGCAGTCTTGTCTACAAAATGGCCTTTGGGAGGCTTTCATAAATGGATGGCTGAAATCCAAAGAATAATAACAACTAATGCCTATGTATTGAGTTTCCTTGTATACCAGGCTCTCCACCATGATACTATTCTCTTGAACTTCAAGTCTACCTCTTTCCCGATGCTCAGACCAGCAATTCTAGGGAAAGAAATAAGGTTAGTATTCAATGGTTTGTCCCTTAGGGAAGCCATGCAGGTTCCCAGTAATTACTGCTTCTACTTTTAAAGGTTAAAAAACAATTCTTTTAATGATGCATTGAACCATTCCAGAATTTTGTCTAAGCTTCCATAACCATAACCCTGACCATTAGAAAGTGAAATTCCAATTTGCCATCATCAGACTCCAGGCACCTGGCACCAACCGGTCCTATAGCATCTCCATGAAGCAGCTTCTGACAGGAGCTCAGCAGGTTTAGAACACCTCCGTCTATGCAGCTAGGCTCAGGTAGCCACGTTAACTCTTCAAATCTTTACCAATCTTGGGCTTCAAGTTGCTTTTATCAATCCCTTTTCTCTGCTTTCTAAACCAAAGATCATTCTCCTTGTCAAATTTAAGAAAAGCAATGTACAAATTTATCAGCTTCCTTTTCTCTTTGTCATATTTCTGTTTAGTTAAAAACCTCACCCTTTTTCCAAAAATAAATTAAGGCAGCTCTGTCACATGTTGTCATCACACTATTTATCCAAAATGACAGGATTATCCTTCCTTTTTTCTCTCTGCACCAAAACTAACACAAAAAATACTTTTTTTATTTTTATTTTTAGCCTTATTCACAGGCCTCAACCCATGCTGGAGCTTAGCCTTCTTGATATAATCATTATAGCCACATATGCTACTTTCATGTTTGTCTATGGATATGTATTTCTTCTTTCATCTTTTGTATATTTTTAAAACTGAATGTAATAGAGCACTCCTAATTGTTTTGTGAGAATTTGGGAGGTCTTAGGGCATCCCACGTCTCTTAAGCTTCCTTCCATTTAGTGCATATATATATATATATATATATATATATATATATACATATATATATTTTTTTTTTTTTACAGATTTTTTTTTTTTACCTTTTTTCCTCCTAAAATACTCAACAACAACCCTCTCATGGACTCCTATGTCAGTCATTTCTTCATAGAGTATCCATTATCTAATTTTTACTTTTTTTGTTGGTCATGATTTGGACTAGAGCCTTAATAACCTCTATTATACTAATGAACTTGTAAGAGCAGAAATGGTCAAAAAAATACCAATTAATTATATTCTCCACTTAGCTGAATGAGACCTTATGGGATATACATGCGCAGTAAAAGTCCTGCATTGCTGCTTTATCACACCTCTGTGCTAGTTCTACTAGCTATGAGCTATGTCACACAAAAGACCCTTTAAAAAGGCGGTTTTCTTGTCCCAGTCCACTTATCTGACTGAGCTTGCTGGGGTACATTGTTTCTCATTCCTGTGTCAGAGGTGCTAGAGACTAACTTCATGGCTTCAAATGTCCAAACAGGGTAAAGTTCATGAATAATAACTGCTCTTGAGCTTTTTAGATAAATAAATACATGCAAGATACTTGGTGAAGACTTGGTGGAACAAGTCTTCCAAACACTTGGAACACTTTCAAAGCTATTTTCTGTGGCATTTCTGCTGTGGTCCACAATATCCCACAACAATAAACCATAAAGTCTTATCAGACATTCTCTTCTTCTCCCCTTGAAACAGTTCTATTTTCAGTTTACAGGTCTCTTAATCCATTTCAAAGTCTCTCTCATCAAGCCATTCCTCCTACTTTCATGAGGGACACTCCATCTTTAGGCGTTTTTGCTGCTGAGTGTGTGTTCTCATGCTTAACCAGACACCTGTTCATTGTTATGAAAGGCAGTGTTGATAAGTAGTAAAGAGTAAAAGTTCCAGAATTCGACCACCTTAGTTCAAGTCTTGCCTCTACAACTTAACTAAATGTTTGTACTTGGGCAAGTTATTGATGTTCTTTATGACTGTTTTTTTTTAAAGGTTTTATTTATTATTTTTAGAGAAAGGGATAGGCAGAGAGGGAGAGAGACATCTATGTATGGTTGCCTTTTACCTGCCTCCAGCTATGGACCTGGCTGGAGACCTGGCTTTCAACCTGGTTATGTGCCCTGGCTGAGAATCGAACTAGCAACCTCTGGGTTTGAAGGCCAGCACGTTATCCACTGTACCACTAGCCAGGGCCTATGACTCATTTTTTTTTTTTTTTTTTAATTTTATTGTTGTTGTATTACATCCATCCCCTTTTTGCTCCCCTCTGTCCCCCCACGCACCCACCCATTCCCCCCAAAGTCAATCCCACCTGTTGTCCATGTCCATGGTTCCTTTATACTAGGTTCTTGTCTAAGCTGCTCCCCATCTTTGCCTCTACCTCTCCCTCCCCCCTACCCCATTCCCCTGACCACTGAAGGCCTATTCCTTGTATTCATATACTTGGTTCTGTGTTGGTTGTTGTTAGTTTTGTTCATT